>QEPC01001076.1:559918-572264 GCA_003113815.1 Sphenodon punctatus | reverse complement strand
CTGTATTTCACATAAGTGTCCTCTAAAAAATGTGCCTCTACGATCCTAGGTTTGGGAGCTGGTCAGACTGCGCTGGGGCTTTCGGAGCCCAGGCTGAGCCTGCAGGAGCGGATTCCTTGAGAGAGGCAGTGGGCCACGGGGCCGTTTTTGTAGAGTGCTTCTTAGAGGAGAACCAGCCCTGGAGGGGGATGCTATGATGTCCCTAGCGCAATGTCAGGATGCAGGGCAGCATTGCAGCCTTCCACCTGCTTCTCCTGACATCGCAGATGATGGTGCACGACCCCGTCACAGAGTTGCAATTTGCCTCATGAAAGAGCTTTCCCGGTGCTGGGCATCCCAGCAGCCTTTGGGCTTTATTTGGGATGGGGGCTGCATCTTCTGTCGCGGTGAGACGTATTGGGGAGGCTCATTGTATCTCTTGCGCTAGGTGGCCCTTCCAACCTTGCCTCGGAACTCCCCACCAGTCCCTGTAGCGGCACCACAGGGACCGGGCGGCCCGTATCCATCTCTGACTAGATTGGAGATGACCCCAGATAATCCATCCTTCATGTTACCGTGTGGGCGATCGATTGCCTTTGTACCTGGGGGGAGGGCTCTGGTCACATCTGAAAGCACCCCTGGTTTTCGGTCTGTGCAGGGTTCAGCCGGTCTGAAAGCCCCCCACCCACCCCCCACACGCGTGACTTTGCCGCCGCAAACACGCAGGAAATCCTGCTCTGTACGTGTGCGTGTGTTTGTCAGCAAAGCCGTGCGGCGGGACTTTCAGACCGGCCGAACCCCACGCATAATCCTGGCTCGCGCATTCCCTCCCGCAGCCAAAATATGCACCGGGGGGGGAGCAAGGTCTGAACGTGGCCATAGTCTCCCTCCTTCACCGACGATGGAATCTTCCGCTACAGCTTTTCAGTCTCACTCTTGTGCCTTCTTGTCCCCAGTGACGTGGTCGCCCCAAGCTCGACGTTCTGCAAGGTCTACACGCTGACTCCGTTCCTCGCCAGCAACCGCGAGAAGCGCGGCCTCGCCCTGGACGGGAAGCTCAAGCACGAAGACACCAACCTGGCCTCCAGCACGTTGTGAGTGGTCTTTCGACCCAGACCTGGCCCTTGAAAGGGCAGCTCTTTGCCTCTAGTAATGGGCTGGGGGGGGGGAGCGGGGAACAGGCCTTCTGGAGAATGATGGTGTTGACGTCAGGATCCTGACCAGAGATCAGGATTGTAGCAGCTCAGCGGGAACGGTGTTAAGTGTTGTCAGGATCAGGGCCCCCAAATTACTCAGTCACACGGGAATTAACATTTTCTCCAGCTTAGTCGCCTTCATACAAGTCTTCACATCGTAAAAGCTGACTATGCTGGGTATACAACCCCTCCGGCCCCATGACCTATCTTAGCCCAACACTCAGCCAGATAGCAATCCACTGCCTGGCTACTCACACAGTCTTTACAAACTTCTCCAAGCCTCCTTCCAGCCAGCAGCAACAAAGCAATGCGCCCTCTTCAGCTTCCAGGCAGCTTCTGCCTTTCTACTTCCTGTTTCCTGCTTTTATACTGTTGAGTGGGCGTGGCTTCGGTCCCACTCAGCCTCTCTTAAAGGGCCAGTGGCCCTGTTACAAAGATGTCACGGAATTCCGACATCTGATCCATGGGGGTAGGCGAAAGGCAGGCACGGGGCAGCATCCAGAGAGTTCAGTCAAAGCAGGGCCCAGAAGGGAAGAGGAGCAGCTTGGATGCAGGAGGTGAGGCGAGGCAGCTGGTAGAGCCACCAGGTCTCTGTCAGGTGGTTCAGAACAGGGATTTGCTGCTCCCCAGGAAGTTATATAGGAATCCCTGTCGAATCAGGGTGCGGTTCGCCAGTGGCCAGTCAGGAGCTTAAGGAGTGCAAGAGGGGTGATTCCACGGCATCACCACAGCAGCCTGGTGGCCGTGTAAATCCCACCTCTGCCCAGAAACCCAAAGGACACGGGTTCGAGGTCCCTGCATCACAACTGCTGATGGAGCCCTCTGCTCCCAAGCCGAGCTCCACTCTATGTGGTGACCCACAGAGTAGCCCCATTGATGTCTGCACCCCTGACTCTCCTGTTTATTCTAGGCAAAGGGACATCTCCCAAGCTTGACGTGAAGGGCATACTCAAGTGCTTTGCTGAATCAGGCTCTAAACGTCCATGCCTTGCTGCAAGGTCAGATGCCTCCAAAACAAAGCATTTAAAACTGCAGTAGACAAAAGGGAAGGAATGGATTCTCTGTCATCCAATGCGCTTTTGGTTACTGAGCCTGATGGAGGAGTTGAATGGCCTGGGTTATACAGGATTGGGTGATCTCAGTATCTGCCTCTGCTCTTCAAACAGCCAGCACAACAGGGGCTTGACTAAGACCTGGCAGGCCAGGATTCACACCTCATCTTAGCCATGGGCTCACCGGGTGGCCTTAGGCAAGTCACGTGTCTGTATAATGGGAATAGATGGATCTATGACTGTTCCATTGCAGGGTCCCCATTCCCCTCCCAGGGCCCCTTCCTTGTCTGTCTTCATTGTAAGCTCTTTGGGGCAGAGACCCATCTCAAAAAATTATGACAGGCACATCTACTATTTATTTATTTATTTTATTTTATTTAAATTTCTACTCCCCGCCCTTTCCCGAAGGCTCGGGGCGGCTCACAATATTAAAAACACAAAATACATTAAAATCCCTTTTTAAAAAAAAAATATATTAAAAAAATCACCTTCGCCTTTAAACCCACCCACCCCAACCACTATCCCCGCCTGCTGAATGCCTGGGCAAACAGAAAGGTTTTACACCACCTCCGGAATACGATCAGGCCCTGACAGCCGCTGCGGGGGAAGGGCACTGAGAACACCTCTCTGCGGGCCCTTGTCGTATGGACGAGATTGCCAGGTGGTACCTGCAAGAGCGCACTCCCCGCTGACCGCAGGGGTGGCAGTGGAGCACGGAAAGAGAGGCGGAGTCTTTCAGATAGATGGGGCCCAAGGCCATTTAGGGCTTTAAAGGTCAAAACCAGTCCCTTGAATTGTGCCCGGAAAGCTCTAGGGAGCCAGTGCAGACTGTAAAGCACCGGTGTCATGTGCTCGCAACAATCCACCCCCGAAAGGAGCCGGGCCACCGTGTTCGTCACCAGCTGCAGCTTCCGAATAGTCATCGAGGGCAGCCCCCCCACATAGAGCGCCTTGCTGTAATCTAGCCTCACAGTGATGAAGGCGTGGAGGACGGCGTGGCCAGATGTGAATCAAAGAAAGGGCCGCAGCCTCCGCACCCGATGGAGTTGGTGAACAGCGCTCCTGGCGACCGCCGCCACCTGATGTTCCAGGCCCAGCAAGGGATCCAGAAGCACCCCAAGGCTGCGAACCTGGGGAACCAGAGGGGGCTGGATCCCATGAATGACAGGAGTCTCAATCCCCTCCCAAGTCACAAGACCAGCCAACCCTCATCACTTCATTCTGAGATTCAGCATCTACCGGCTCACCCTCATCCCGTCCCCGATAGCAGCCAGGCATCGGGTAAGCACCGAGACTGCAGGACCCCGGTCGGATGAAAAAGAGTAGAGCCGGGAAAGTCCCATGGGGCATGATTCAGTGCTCATCCTTGAAAGGAGGAAACTTTAGAGCTGGTCCTTGTGTTTCTAAACTACAGGATTCTGCAAAGATGATAATCAGTGTCATCGAGGCTGGTGGCCCAGTCGGGCTCTGGTCTAGATGCCCTGAGGAGTTGAACTCATTTTATTGCTATTATTATTATTAGCAAGCATTTCTATAGCACCAGCAATGTACCTGGCACTACACGGTCCCTGCCCTAGGGCTTACAATCTGAGAGACCAGAGGGGGGTGGGAGATGAAGGGGAACAGAGGGAGAGACAAGGAATGTAACATTCACGAGGATGTGAGGTCTCAGGTGCACGCGCTTGGCTTGGTTACATCGAGAATGATGGCTGGCTGGTCCGTGTGGTGAGGATGTAAGTACACAGACCTCAGGTAACAGATTGTACTGGATGGAGGGTATCAGCAGGAGTTAGGTGAGGGAAGTGAGGAGTCAGGGAGGGCAGAGCGGAAGAGGTGGGTCTTGAGGAGGGATTTGAAGGTATGAAGGGAGGGGGCGAGGCGGATGTGGGCAGGGAGGGAGTTCCAGGCGTGGGGGGCAGCTAGGGAGAAGGGACGAAGGTAGTTAGGGGAGCAGGGGAGGTGTGGGAGGGCAAGAGGGGACAGAGGAGGAGCGGAGTTCACGGACTGGAGAACAGAGGGAAATTAGCGCAGAGAGGTAGGGGGAGCAAAGTTGTGAAGAACTTTATAGGTGAAGACTAGGAGCTTGTGCAGGATTCGTTCAGGAAGGGGGAGCCAGTGAAGAGAGGAGAGGAGGGGCTGCACGTGGTCGAAGCGACAGGTGAGGTGGATGACCCTGGCAGCAGAGTTTTGGATGGAGATAAAGGGAGAAGGGCGAGAGCACGGGAGGCCAGTGAGAAGGAGGTTACAGTAGTCGAGGCAAGAGATGACCAGAGCATGAACAAGGGTTTTGGCAGAGGAGACAGAGAGAAAAGGGCGAATCTTAGCAATGTTATGAAGGGAGAAGAGACAGGATTTGGCAACAGAGTCGATGTAGGGTTTAAAAGAAAGGGGTGAATCAAAGATGAAGCCTAAGCTACGGGCTTGGGGGACGGAAAGGATGGTGACCCTATCGATAAGGATCGACAGGGAGGAGGGAGAGGAAGACTTGGTGGGGGGGAGATAAGGAGTTCAGGTTTAGCCATGTTGAGTTTGAATTGGCATTGAGACATCCAGGTAGAGATATCAGAGAGACAGCTGGTGAGGCGAGCTTGAATAGATGGAGAGAGAGAGAGGGAGTAGAGAGATAGAGTTGAGTGTCATTAGCGTAGAGGTGATATTGGAAGTCACGGGAGGCAATGAATTTGCCTAGGGACAGGGTATAGATAGAGAAGAGGAGAGGGCCAAGGACAGAACCTTGGGGAACACCAACCGAGAGGGGAAGGGAGGAGGAGGTGGAGTTGGCAAGAGACACATTGAAGGAGCTGTGAGAGAGGTAGAACCAGTCGAGGACGGAGCCATGGAAGCCAAGGGAGTGAAGGGAATCCAGCAAGAGTGAGTGGTCAACAGTATCGAAGGCAGCAGAGAGGTCAAGGAGGACGAGAATGGAGTAGACGCGATTAGATTTATCCAGAAGAAGATTATTGGTGAACTTAGCGAGAGCAGTTTCAGTAGAGTGAAGGGGGCAGAGGCCAGATTGGAGGGGGTCAAGGCAGGGAGGACTTGGTGGAGAGGAAGTCGACAACAAGTTCAAGAAGCTTGGAAGCAAAAGGAAGGAGTGAGACAGGACGATAGCTAGAAGAGTCAGAGGGGTCAAAGTGGACTTTTTGAGGATAGGAGAGACTGTGGTGTGCTTAAAGGCGGAGGGGAAGGAGCCAGTAGAGAGGGAGAGGTTGATGATGTGCAGGAGGGAAGGGGTGACAGTGGAAGCAGTGGAGGTCAGGAGGCGGGAAGGGATGGGGTCAAGGGGGCAAGTGGAAGGGTTGGAGGAGGAGAGCAGGGAGGAGATTTTCTCAAGGGAGGTGGGAGGAAAGGAGGGGGAGGACGGAGAGGGGAGGGAGTAGGAAGAGAGGAGTGGGATGTGATGTCGAGGCGGATCTTGTCTATCTTGGAGGTGAAGAAGGAAGCGAGATCCTGAGCAGAAAGGGAAGAGGGAGGAGGAGGACAGGGGGGCTTGAGGGAGTCAAATATGGAGAACAGGCTGCGAGGGTCCCAAGAACAGGACTCAATGCAGGAGGCGTAGTAATGCTGTCTAGCGAGGGAGACAGCAGAAGTAAGGGAGAGAATTTGAAGGGAAGGAATTCAGCATGAGAGTGGGATTTGCAGCAGAGCCGCAGCACGGGGGCTGGAGCAGAGGTGGTGGATACTGGGGGTGAGCCAAGGATGGGGGTTGTGTGAGCAGGCAGGGCAGGAGGAGAGGTGGGCAAGGGAGTCAAGAATGGAGGAGAGAGAGGCATTGAAAGCCGAGACGACAGGGTCAGGGGAGAAGTGAGGGGAGAGAGGAGACAGTCTAGTGGGTTAATGGCCTGCAGGTCACGGAAGGGGCGTGCAGACGGGGAAGAGGAGGGGGGGACAGTGGGAGACATTGAAAGAGGCAAGGAAGTGTTCAGAGATGGGATGAGGATCAAAGGAGAGATCAGAGACAGAGCAGTTCCTCGAGAAGACGAGGTCAGGAGAATGGCTGTTAGCGCGGGTGGGGGGAGTTGGTCCAAAGGTGGAGGTTGAAGGAGGAGGCTAGGGAGAGGAAGCGAGAGATGGAGGGCTGGGAAGGGAGATCAACGGGAATGTTGAAGTCACCGAGGATGAGAGTGAGGGTATCGTCGGAGAGGAAGAAAGCGAGCCAGGACTTGAATTCAGAGAGAAAGGAAGAGAGAGCCAGGGGGGAGAGAGAGCGAGAGAGCCAGTTTTCCAGTTGTGTTTCCTTCCGGCAGATACAAACATTTTAAATGGTTCTGGAAACCCCGGGAAAGCCTCCTTACGGTGACGTTCTAGAGACAGGAGAACTCTGTGACGGTCTGGCTGGGGCGAGTTTGTGATTTTTTTGGGGGGTTGGGGAGAGAGAAAAGGGGATTTGCTGAGTTTTCCCACAGACCTAGTGGAAAAGCCACGGGGATCATTTTTCTGCAATCCTTCTTTCTGTCTTTGCTTCCAGATTAAGGGATGGAGCCAATAAGGAGATCCTGGGGATTATTGTGTCCTATAAGGTGAAGGTGAAGCTGGTGGTATCTCGGGGCGGGTGAGTATCCTCTTCCCTCCTCGGCCCTGGAAAATCAAAGACTGACCCTTTCTCCCATCCCGGCCGAATGCCAAGGAAGCCACGCCCCCTAAGAATTCACCAGCCTGGCAATTTGCATATGTAAATGTATTTGCATATGTAAATTCATGAAGCAGGCTGGGGAGGAAGTGTGGGGGTGGTTATTGATTGATGAATGAATGAATTAAAGCTCTCCGTGAAGGTGCCCTACTTGGGAATACACTTCTCTGGGGCAGCAGGGGGAGGTGGGTGCACTCTAGCGTGGAGGCTGCGGAACTCCCTCCCCAAGGAGCCTGACTGTGCCGCCGCCCCCACCCCGCCTCTCCCCACGCTACGCAAGGGTAGCCGTGCGCCCGCACTGCCGCCGACACTTCTCTTCCCACCGGGTGACTGAGATTGGCAGCGGCGGGCAGGCAGTCGGCGGGAGGGGAGAGACTGGCCCTTATGCCGGCTTTTAGATTGCCGGTAAAACCCCTGCTCTGGCAGCTGGCCCTAACATACCAAAAACAGCCCAAAAAACCCTCCCCTTGCTGCTTGTGTCTGGGCGCCAACTGCCTGCTCTGCCCTTTCCCCCGTTGTCTGTGCAGGCACGGGGTCCACCTGACCCCAGCAAGCTCTCCCCTGGACTGTCTGTCCTCTTGTGCCCCGCTACACCCCACCGTCCCTCTGCTGCCTCTTTCTCGGCGGCACGCTAAGCGCTCCACTTTCCAGGCCCATAGAGAGGAGAGAGAAGAACTCCTGTCTCCCTCCCAACTCCCACTCTGGCGCCCCTTTCCTGGGGGGGAATTGCTGAATGGAGCCCATTGGGAGATCCCAGCTGGGAAGCGCCGGTCTCTAGTGGCAGTCCAGTCCTGTGTGCCCAGCCACACCCTCTTGTGCGAGGTTCAGGGGAGACCTTTCCCCCCGAAATCTTGCCTGGGAGCGCCCCCGCCCCTTGAAGGAGATGTCACCTCCCGCCGCCACACACACACTTTGTAGGGGAAGTTCACTGAGCGGAGTCACCTGCTGTCCCGCCCAGTCTCCGGCCTCCTGCGCAAAGGGAGAGGCCTTGTTGGGAGTGATCAAATGTGGGCTGATGGGCAGGCCCCAAGCTGCCCCCGGGGGGCTGTAGAGCCTGGCGGTGAATGCAGGCCCCCTCGCCCGCTCTCAACCCTGTCAACCGCTTTGCTGATTGTTCAACTCATGACTAACTCTCTCATCTCCTCCGATGGTGCCAGCCTCCTGGGAGACCTTGCCTCCAGGTAACAGCCGCTAACACTGCCTGCCCCACCAGTCCCGCTGCTCGGCTTGCCCACCTCCCCTTTCACCATCCCCCTCCTCATCTTCGCTTTTGGGTTTGGTTTTGTTTTTCCTTTCACAACCCGAATCCCAGGTTCTCTCTCTGGAGGGAGGGAAGATAGTTAAGAGAGACTTTCCTATTGGACCAATAGGGGGTTTGTCCAACCTTTAGAAGTCTATGAAATGGTTGAATGGTGTGAAATGAGTCAACAGGGAGTTATTCACTAGGGTTGGCACTCTGGGCAAAATGTCGGTCACTTTCGGTTTCGGTTCTCGTGTATTTCGGTTCTTTTCCGGTTTCGCACTGATTTTTGTATCGCATTTTTAACATTGTGTTTTTTCAATGGGGGACAAACCGCCATGTTAAAAATCCGATACAAAAAATCAATGCCAACGATCCGATAGAACCGAAACCAAAAAAGGAATGAAATTTCGGATTAATCCAAAACAGCCATTTTCAGGTACTTTCAGTTTTATCCGAAACTGAAATTCCCATCCCCTATTATTTACCCTCTCCAATGATACTAGAACTAGGGGACGGCTCCATGGAGCAGGTTTCAAACCAATCAAAGAAAGTATATTTTTCACTCAGTGCGCCATTACCTTGTGGAATTTGCTGCTACAGGACGTGGTCAAGGCCGGTCGTATAGCTGGGTTTTAAAAAGGATTGGATACGTTCTCGGAAGATAAGTCCACTAAGGGCTATTAGCCAAGTAGGTTTGGGTGACATAGCTTCTGACTGTCAGGAATGGATCGCCCCAGAGTGACCAGTTGGGGGGTGGGGCTTTTCCCCAGCGACCAACAATGGCCTCTGTCAGAGACAGGATACTGGGCTGGATGGACCATTGGCCTGACCCAGTCTGGCACTTCTTATTTTCTTATGTTATTAATTTTGGCTGGTGAATGAACGCAAGCGTCTGAACCAGCGTAGCCTCGTTGGTTGGATTTCCCAAGGCCTCAGCTCTGGGCCCGCTTCGCTCTTTACTCTCGAACCCTAGGGAAATTCATCGGCTCGCATGGCTCCCAGTATCGCCTGTATGCTGACGACAGGCCCCCTCCATCCAGTCGTGCGTCTCTTAACTGTTTCTCTGGCCTCGCGAGCTCGGCGTCTCCGAGACCGAATGCCTCTTCCGCTGCGGCCCATCCTCTCCCTCTTCCAGCGCGTCGCTCAGGCTTGTAGCCTGGAGTTCATCTTTGACTCCTTCCTCTCCCTTATGCCTCATATACAGTCTCTTGCTAAGGCCTGCCCCTTCTCTCTGCCTAACGTCACTCAGATCCATCCACCCGCCCCGCCAAGGCTCTAGTCCGTGCATGCTCTAGCTGTCTCTCCTCATTCTCACTGGGACTCGCGGCTGCCGAGATCATCCCCCTCGCCCCACATCCGGGACAGTCGGTTGGCTGCCCCCAGCTGCCTGAGGCAGGATGGGTGCAGGGTAGAACTGTTAACAAATAAATAAATGTCAAGGTTCTTCATGACCTTGCTCCCCCCACTCTTTTTCTGCTCCCTTTCCTCCTACGCTCCCCACTCTGAAATTTCTCCCCTCCTCTCCCACCCCCAGAGTCTTCTGCTTCCTACGCCATCTTCATTCTTTGCCCCAAGCTGCCCCCCATGCCGAGAACGTCCTCCCAACTCTAAAATCCTTCCTGAAAACCTCTTCCTCTCCTGGCTCTTCTCCTCCCCAGATAGTTCTTCTGTGCTTCTCTTCAGGATCCCTCTCCTTTCTTTCATCTAAGCACGTGGCCCTGCAGCTTCTTAATTTCATGACTGCAACTTCGTCTCTCCCGGCGTGCCCCCTTTCCTTGTTTCTTCTCCTTTGTCCAGTCTTGATTGTAAGCCCCTCAGGGCAGAGACCTGTCTCCAACCGTGACGGTTGAGTGCCAAGCACGTTTCTGGTGCTCCTTCAATCTACTCCACTCTGCTGCTCCAAGACAGGAGGCCCTCTGCCTAAACCATCGCAGACAAGGGCTTGTCCAGATGATGTTTTTGAAACCTCCAAGGAAGGAGATTCTTCATACAAACCCTTCGCCTCAATAGCAGCTAGTCTCTTGGCAGAACCCCCCAAATGATAATGAGTAGTGTGGAACACGTGAATAAGCAACCCTATTCACTTGGGTTATTAATCTATTATTGACCCTCTCAAATAATACTAGCACTAGGGGACACTCCATGAAACTAACGGGGAGCAGATTTAAAACAGATTAAAGTATTTTTTCACTCAACGCACGATTAAGTTGTGGAATTTGTTGCCAGAAGACGTGGTCAAGGCCAGTCGTATCACCGGGTTTAAGAAAGGGTTGGACAAGTTTCTGGAGGATCAGTCCGTTAGCAATTAGCCAGGTAGGTCTGGGGAGTGTAACCTCTTATTGTTGGGAGCTGGGAGTGAGCAGCAGGGAATGTGACCTGTTGGGTACTTCCTCCAAGTGACCGAGATTGGCCACTGTCGGAGACAGGATACTGGGCTCCATGGTCCATTGGTCTGACCCAGCATGGCACTGACTATGTTCATGCTCAGTCAGCTACCCCAAGGAAGAGCTAGCGATGTCGGCTTCTTTAACTAGAGATGACTCATGCCCCCTAGGGCACAATCCCGGGGGGGCTAAGGGATGATCACCCAGCACTGACAGCTGACGTGGCTAAGGTGACTGTCCTAGCAGAGAATCTGTGTCTAGCCTTTCAACCAATTGTTTGCTACCAAGAATTCACTCAGCTCTAATTGCTGCCACCGGGGCTGTGGGGTGAAACGGCCTTTCTCCAGGTCCGATCTGAGCCTGTCGTTGGGGAAAGAGGGGCTGAGGCCCCCCCGCTAGGACTCAGCCCCAGCAAGGGGAGCAGAAGGAAACCATGGCAACCCCACCTCCATGGAGTTACCTTTCATCCCCTGCCGTGGCTTGGAGCCGGGCTCTGCAATTAAGACTCTAGGAAGATGCCTCCAGGCTGGTTATTTAATTTGCAGCTAATTAGACACAATTTGCAAATATGCCAGGCATCAAAAGGGCTAAATTGCAGCTGGTGTCAGCGGGGCTGGCTCCCAGGCAACCTCCCCATTACATCCATTGATTCCTCCTCCTCCTCCTCCTTTTCACGGCATTCATCTCCCTGCACATCTTGGTTTGATTTCTGCATGTGCTCACTTATCTCCCCGCGTGCGCTGCGAGGAATCCTTGGCGGTGTTTGTGTTAATCACTGGGACTCATTCGAGGGAACTGTCATTCAGAAACATTCACATCGCATCGCATGATTCCCCCGGCCCATCCCCTGCCTCCTCCAGCTCTTGCGTACGCTGCCCGGCGAACGCCGTCCATACGCCGCGTAAGGGACAGAGCGTGGGACGCATTCTGCCCGTCGCATGGTCTCCGAGCCAGTAGCGCTGTCGGGCCAATGGGAACCGGGGGACTCTGTCAGACCAGCAGGCGGGAGGTCACGTTTCCAGATCGATGGTGCTGGAAGGGTCTTCTGAAGCTGGGTTGGGGGACGGGGGGAGATCAGTGGTACCTGGGGTGGGATTCCCCCCACCCCACCCCCCGTGAATTGTGTCCCTGTTTGACTCGGTCATGTGCAGTGGTTGCGTTTCCGTCGGAGCTTAGCGCCACAGGCAGAGCGAATGTAATGGATGGATTTAACTATGGGGTGTACGGGGAGGACATTAAAGCCTTGGATTGGACCCTCTTCCTAACCATCTTGGAGTCTCCCGTACTGAGAGATGCTTCTCTCCCGGGGCACTGTGTGATGGGGCTGGATGGTTCATAGGGGGAATGGCCCTGCATTGTGGAGCTGCCAGACCAGATGCAACAGAGGCCAGCAGTCACTGCTGCCTCCTGGTGGAGGGTGGTGGGAACTAGCAGCCTCAGTCTTTAGGCAAAGATTCCCAAGCTATGGGTCCTGATTCAAGCTGCAGCTGGGCACACACACACATACACACACACACACAATCGACCTGGCCCCGTTCAGGCCCATCGATGCCCAAATGGGACCCGGTGGGCGGCTCCAGTGCGCCGGCTGGCCTTTGACAGTGACCGGCCCCAACTGGGACTGATGTCGAGTCCAGCTCTGCAGCGGTTTCAGCTGGGGCCTGTCATTTTCAAAGGCTGCCACCCCCTTCCCCTAGTTAAATCCATCCCTGCAGTTAATAACCCAAATTCCAGGCAGCCGACTGGTTGGTAACGGCACGCTGCAGCGGTTAACAACGTTAACCGAAATCCCAATTAATACCGCTTTACCGTTACCGCCTAACCCACTGACTGATCTCCCCCCCCCCCCCCCCCCCCCCCCC
>QEPC01001076.1:524775-558984 GCA_003113815.1 Sphenodon punctatus | reverse complement strand
GGGGGGGGGGGTTCCCGTCAGCGGGCAGTTTGCTTCGCCGCTGTGTACGTGCACGGCCGGGGGTGAAGCGGCTCCAGTGTTCAGCGCTCAGCAGGTCATGGCAATGTGGCTTCCAAACCCCCCATGCCGACCCAGGAACGGCCGAGGGGCCCGTCCGCCTGGGTAACGACGTGACCTTTGTGGACCAAGGGGGCTAATGAGGCACGCGTGCCCCCAAAGGGGCAATTTGATGCCCCCGGCCTTGACTCCCAAGCAAAGACAGGAGCTTTCTTGGGGCAAACCCCTGATCCCGGGGGCAGTGGGGTAGCTAGGTTGTGCTGGACTCAGGATCAGCCCAATTATAGACCCTCCTAATGGCAAGGTGGCAGAGTCTCCCGAAGCAGAGGACCCCCCGCCTGGCCAGCCGTGATTCCCCAGCAGAAGTGGTCTCACCGCTCTGGCTCCCAGCAAGTCCCCACACCCTGGAGTGCCAGCAACGCCCCCCCCCCGCACCTCCCCCAAGAAGGCAGTTTTAAGAATCAAGTGGGGCTGGCACCCCAACAATCTCCCCGCCCCCCAAACTTCCTACGTGACGGGCTCCTTTGCAAACAGCCTAACTGCTGCTAGGAAATTTCAGAGTGGGCGAGGGCAGAGTGTTGTCCCAGTCCTCCCCCACCCACTCTGAAAATTATTACCAGTGCTCAGTCCGCTTACAAAGGGCGCCCCCTAGAGTCCAGGGCAGGGGTTCAACTGAGCCCCCTTGCTGCAGGGTAGCTAGCTATGCCCCTAGCCGGAGGCAGAATGTAAAGCATGTTGCTCCTTTTTAAACAGAAGGGACCCCCTTGGCTTTTCACACAGCTGAAAGTGGGGCAGGGCATGTCCACACTGCCCCAGATGTAGTGCTAGGGGGCAAACTCAACCCCCCCACCCCATACACACCGTGGGTGTTCTTAGACCAGTGCCTCCCCACCCATCATGCATGTTTCCGGGTTGGACAAGGCACCAAGGTGGCCCTTGCAACATGCATAATGAGGGGGGAGACGCTTGTCTAAAAAGTTAAGCACACCCGACGTTAATCCTGGGCAACAGCTCATGTGGAAGCCGCCGTAGTGTTGTGACCAAAGCTTCCTCTCCCTGATCCTGCTGAGCCATTTGCCGCTTGACTGAAGTTTTCCACCCCAGAAGCGGCTGCCTAGGGGAGTCCCACATGCTTGCGGGGCCCAGTTCTCTCAGCGCTGTCCGAGCAAGGAGCACAGCTTGGGGATCCCAGGGGGCGGACGGAGGGAGCCGGGGAGATGTTACTTAGCATTGACGTCGGCTTGTTTTCCATGCGCGTTAACTGTGTGTTGTGATTCCCTCCCTGCGTCCAGCGCCGGAGAACGAAGTTCCCATAGACACAAACCTTATAGAGCTGGATACGAAGTAAGCTAAACAGCTGGGCGGGGGGAGCCGTGTGGGGAATGCTCATCCATTTGCATCCAGCTTGCCCAGCGATCAGCTCATTCGCATGTAACTCAATAACCGACTAACTCATCCATCCATAACGCAATCAGCCTCATGGCCGCTGCCGCCGGGGACTAACCAACTCGCATGTAACCTTTAACGCATGGGGTCTCTGTTTCTCTCTCTTTTTGCATGATCCACCGCTATCTCTTTGCATGTGTCACCAACCAGGAAAAACACAGTAAGAACCACGTCCCACTTTTCCCTTGTACCCTGGGGCACATTGTGTCATCGCTGCAGGGCTCAATGCGGTGGAATCTGGGGAGAACGACCGGTGCCTGCAGGGGACAGTCAAGGCTTTGGCTCAAATGAGAGGCTGATGAATGCAGGGTCTGAAACGTAGGGCGCTGGATCCGTAGTGAGCCGCCTAGATTAGCTTGGTTGCCGAGCTTGAAAAAAATCTTTATTCTGCTCGTCCCTTCAGATCTTCCCGATCCTGGTGTCCCTGATATCGCTGGGTCTCGTGGCTCGGAGAATCAGCCCAGAGACGGATTTTCAAACAGGGAGCCTCACCCTCGTCCGAGGGGATTCCATCTGAGAGAGGCTCAGTGGCCTTGATGTCAGAAGGCCCATTCGAACCGGTGTTGCGTCCTCGCCAAATTTCACTATCTGACCCAGGGGCAGTCGGACTCATTAGAGGGCGGTGACCGAGGCCCCGTGCTGCTTTCATCAGAATTCCACTGCGTTGAGGCCAAGCTTCCTTACCCCCAAAAGACTGGGAGGTGAAGGGCGATTGGGGGGGGGGGGACTTTCTGGCTGGCTTCACTCCTCTGTGATGTCCTAGGGCATCTGGGCTTGCCTATCAACGTGTAAGCCCCAGCGGGGCTGGAGGGAAGGGGCCAGCGTTCAGTGCCACAGGGGAGAAGTGAGAGCTGTAGGTCAGCTTGGGATCTTTATTAATGTATTTATTATTAGTTCATTATTATTATTTATTGATAGAGAGAGAGAGAGTCAGCAGTGTCCTTGGCACTGAGTAGTTGTAGACAGGTCCCTAACCCGCCCCCGGGGCCTCACAATCTAAGAGCAACAAGGAAGCGGGGGAGAAGGGAGAGGTGACCATCAGGAGAGACAAGGAATGGGTGGCTGGAGAAGGGAGAGGTGACCATCAGGAGAGACAAGGAATGGGTGGCTGGAGAAGGGAGAGGTGACCATCAGGAGAGACAAGGAATGGGTGGCTGGAGAAGGGAGAGGTGACCATCAGGAGAGACAAGGAGACATTGACGAGGCTGCAGGTGCACGTGCTTCACTTAGTTACAGGGAGGAGATTCTTATCGCTCATGAGGAGCCAGGGAAAGCCCGACGGAAGAGGTAGGTTTTCAGGAGGGACCTGAAGTTTGGGGAGCGAGGGAGCAGAACAAACGTATCCAAGGAGGGCGTTCCAGGCCTGAAGGACAGCAAGAGAAAAGGGGCGAAGGCATTTATTAATTATTATTTATTTATTACAGGTATTTATTATCCCGCCCCCCTCCTGCCATACGGCAGCTTCGGGACAGCTCACAAACATAATATAAAACATAAAAACAATATAAAATTTAAATAATATAAAAACAAAACAAAAATTCCCTCCCAACCCAACCCTCTCACCCGTCTCCCCCCAAAAGCCTGGTGGAACAGCCAGGCTTTCCAACGTCGTCAAAAGGCGGGACAGTTCGGGGCCAAACGGAGTTCCACGGTCCCGGGGTGGCCACTGAGAACATACTTCTCCTGGTCGCCACCTGGAACCCGGGGACTTTGAGAAGGGCACCCCCCGGCCAATCACAGGGGCCGATCTAGAGTCCGGGGGATGTGGCCGAAAGGGTTTGTGGATGATCTGGAAGCAGAGGTGACTCTCATGCCACACGCGCTGGTCAGAAGCCCAGATCTTGCAGCAGCCACCTCTCCAACGTGATTCCTCACACTAGGGATGGGCGAACGCGGTTCGGAGTTCGGACCGAACTCGGTCTGTTCGGTTGACCGAACCAAACTTCCGAACCGAACTCGAATTTCAAACCAAACCGAACCGAATTTCCAAACTCCATTCTGTTCACCCATCCTTAGTGGCAACACACACCAAAAAACCTGGTTTTGAATGGCCGAACTTGGTTCGGAAGTTCGGAATTTGACCGAACTTGGTCTGTTCAGTCAACTGAACTGAACTTCCGAACCGAACTCGAATTTCAAACCGAACTGAATTTCCGAACTCAAATTTCAAACCAAACCGAACCGAATTTCCGAACTCAGTTCTGTTCGCCCATCCCTACCCCACACTGTGCGGGATTCTCAAGGGACGGACCGAGCCTTTTCATCCCCACTCTCATCCCCGGCCTCGTGTGTGATGCTGTTGGCTAGCAATGCTCGTGACTGACTGTTCCACCCAGTGCTCAGCCCCCACCTCTCCCTCTCACATGGCACAAATGGGCAAACATTGGGGGTTTTCCTCTCTCCAGAGCCCTGACCTGGCTTTTCGGTTCCTGGAACTTGGCTCCATCATCCAGTCCATTCATTTGTTCACTAGTGCATCTTCTGAGCCTCCATGCCCTAAAACTCAGCCAATGCCCCATTCCCACTTGCTTTCCCCCCCACTGATTTACGTTTACACACACACACACACCCTGCTCCTTCTATTGTCTTTCCTTAGCAAACGGCAAGCCCAGTAGTCGCGTCAGAGACCGAGTCCAACTTTCAAGCCCACTCGAATGTTAGAGACTAGAGCTGCCACCAGGCACCCAAAGATCCGGGCACCCACCCCCAACGAATCAGGGATGCCCGAATCGACTTGGCCCCATTTGGGCAACATCGATGCCCAGATGGAACCCGACGGGCTGCTCGATCGTGGCTGCCAGCCTTTGAAAGCGACAGGCCCCAGCTGGGACCGCTGCAGAACCCAGCTCTATGGCGCTTCTGGTCAGGGCTGTTCCCTTTCAAAGGCTTCCCCTCCCTGAGACTCTCTCGGCTGACAAGGCGAGCAGTCCCAGCTGGGGCTTGTCAGTTTCAAAGGCCAACTGGGGCCCACCCCTCCTGAATGCCTCTCAGCTGAGCACCAGGCCGGCCTTTGAAACCGACAATCCCCTAGCTGGGACTGCTGGGCTTGTCAATTTCTCTGGGTAATGCTCGCATTTTCGGGCACCAGGCACCTGATTGGTCCTCAGGTCGCCTGTCAGGGTGCCTGAAAATGCAGACATTATCCGTGAGTACTAACGTTAGTGCCCATTGTCTCGCTAAAGACCTAAGCCGCCCCGTTCTGCTTAGTTGATCAGATCAGAGGTTAAGAGGGGTTTGGATTAATAGAGTAAAGCAATCTCCCCAGGTAAAGCAATCTCTCCAGCTGAGGGAGGTAGAGTAAGAGACAATGGCTTAGAATTCTAGTCGAATGAATGCAAAGAGGAAATCAGCCCCAGTGTTCACAGTACGGGGAATTAGCCACGGGCACAGGCTGTCGGGGGGTTAGGGGGAGGGGGGAGTGGATTCTTGGTCGTTTGAGCTTTGAGGGAATGGGCAGGATAAAAATGTCAGTAAATATTATTATTATTATTATTAACAAACATTTATATAGCACCAGCAGTGTACCTGGCACTTTACAAAGTAATAAAATAGACACGGTCCCTGCCCCTAGGGCTTACAATCTGAGAGACAGGAGCTGGGGGAGAGACTTAGGAAGGGGAACAGAGGGAGAGACAAGGGGTCTAACATTCATGAAGATGCGAGGTCTCAAGTGCACGTACTTGGCTTGGTTACGATGAGAATGACAGCAGGCAGGTCCATGTTGCAAGGATAAGGGTAAACCGATCGTAGGTATAGGAATAGTGGCTCAGCAGGATAAAGAGTCAGACAGAGCAGAGCGAAAGAGGTGAGTTTTAAGGAGAGATTTGAAGGTATGAAGGGAGGGGGCAAGGCGGATGTGGACAGGGAGGGAGTTCCAGGCATGGGGGGCAGCAAGTGAGAAGGGACGAAGGCGCTTAGGGGAGCAGGGAAGGCGTGGAAGGGTGAGAGAAGGGACAGAGGAGGAGCGAAGTGCACGGGCTGGAGTATGGAGGGCGATAAGTGCAGAGAGGTAGGGGGGAGCAAGGTTGTGAAGAGCTTTATAGGTGAAGACTAGGAGCTTGTGCAGGATTCGTTCAGGAAGGGGAAGCCAGTGAAGCGAAGAGAGGAGGGGCTGCACATGGTCGAAGCGACTGGCGAGGTAGATGACCCTGGCAGCAGAGTTTTGGACAGAGATGAGGGGAGAAAGGTGAGACCGGGGAAGGCCAGTGAGAAGGAGGTTACAGTAATCGAGGCGAGAGATGACCAGAGCATGAACAAGAGTTTTGGCAGACGAGACAGAGAGAAAAGGGTGAATCGTAGCAATGTTATGGAGGGAGAAGCGACAGGATTGTGACAAATATTGTGTGGAAAGACATCAGGGCTTGAGTTGCAAACTATAGAGTGGGTTACGATACATAACCTCGCTGGCCCCCAGGCAGGTGGTTGGGTGGATCACGGTTCAGGGAGCCCAGGCCTGGTTTTGATGCTGTTAAACTATGTTGGATTTTATTAGTGGTCAGAAACCAAAGTTTCCCTGCCTCCTGTGCCAGGAGCTGTTAGAGCTCTGGCTAGGCATCAGCAGAGTTTACACGCAGCAAAAGGAAAACAGCTCGAATTCTCAGTAGCAACAGCTTAGAAGTAATCAACACCTTGGAGATTGTTTCTAGATTGAAAATAATCTACTTTATTGAGAAATACATTGTGATAGGAAAGGCCGATCCCTAGATCTTACTAGCTAGCTGCCACCAGCATGGTGGCCAGTCATGGTGAAGGTCAGAGAGAGAATTGAGGAATGGCGAAAGGTCAGGAAGATGGAAGAAGTCCAGCGGAGCTTCCTGGGCACATCCCAGCTGGGAGGGGGCTTAGAAGCAGAGATCAGAAAGGTTAAAGTGACACACACACTAACTCACTAGCTCTACTCCCAATGCCCCTAGTGGTCATTAGGGTTTGTTGATGCAAAAGGTTGATGTCATCTGGAGCCGTTTCTCCAACAAACTATGGTCCAGGAGTTAATCCCGGACCAGGCAGTCGACCTCATGTGTATTACGGAGACCTGGCCGGACACTGAGTCAGGGCCAATCATGGCTGACCTTGTTCCAGCTGGGTACTCTGTACAGCATCAATCACGGCCTAAGGGATTGGGAGATGGTGTAGCCATAGTTTTTAGGGAGGCCTGGTCCGTTATGAGGTATCAGGTGCAAATCTTGCTGGATATTGAGGGCCTCCATCTCGTGGTCGATTTGGCCAAAGATGGATTAGGGTTGGTTCTAATATACCATGCACCTACCTGTACTGCGGCATCCCTGCACGCTCTAGCAGAGCTGATGTCAGAGGTGATTTTGCAGTCCCTGAGGACGGTGGTCCTGGGGGACTTCAATATACACGCCAACACTGGTCTTGGGAGAGCAGAGCATGAGTTCATGGTCGCTGTGGCAACCATGGGCCTGTCTCAGGTGGTGAGTGGCCCAACACACAATGGGGGACATACCTTGGACCTGTTTTTTTGCACTAGCCTTGAGGCGGGATTTGTTGATGAGGGATGTGTCGTTGGTATTCTTGTCATGGATAGATCATTACCTCCTACGGGCTGGTCTGCTGGCACTTGTCAGCCCCTGGAAAGGTGCAGGACCAGTTCGGTTGGTCCGTTCCCGGAGGCTTATGGAACCAGAAAGGTTCCAGAACGCTCTTCGGGAAATACCCACTGACCTTGACAACCGTTCACTCGATGCTCTCTTGAACACCTTGCTGACTGAGGCCATTGACCGGACGGCTCCTAGACATCCGCTCCCTGGGCATCGGCAGTGCAGGTCCCCATGGTATACGGAGGACCTGCCTCGGCTGAAGCAGGAGGGGAGGTGGTTGGAGCGGTGGTGACATCATACTTGAACTGAAGATGACAGATTGTGGCATAGAGCTAGTTTAAAAGCCTGTGCCGTGACTGTCAGGGCAACAAAAAAGAGCTTCTTTGCTGCTCTCATTAGCATCCACAAAATCTCATCCAGCTGAGCTTTTCCGTGTGGTGAGAGGGCTGGTCAGGCCGGCCTATAGCTGGAGTTTTCCAGCGCTCGCTGTGATATATTTATTGACTATTTTGTGGAGAAAACTGCTCACATTCACCACGACTTCGATGCTCTACTTACTGTGGTAGGAGAACCAGAAGTTATGAATTTATTTTATTTTATTCATACTAAAATTTATATGCCGCCCCCTCCTGCCTCAGGCATCTTGGGGCGGCTCACATCATATTAAAACAGTTTAAACCATATTAAAACAACAGTAATAACTACAGTTAAAAACAGTATGACACCCATCTTCCCAACCTACCCACCCACCCCATCTCCCTCGGGAAAGGCCTGGTGGAACAGCCATGTCTTACACTGTTGAAAGAGAGGCGGTCGGTAATCAAGTAGACCTCAATGAGAGGGAGTTTGACAGCCGTGGTGCAGCTACAGAGAACACCCTCCTCATGGCAGACACCCGGGAAACCCGGGGGACCCCGAGGACCGTGCCCCTGGCTGACCACAGGGGCCGATCCAGGACCCGGAGGGTGAGGCGGTCCTGCAGGTAGGCGGGGCCCAGGCCATTTAGGGCTTTAAAGGTCAACACCAACACCTTGAATTGGGCCTGGAGAACTATCGGCAGCCAGTGCAGAGAGCGGAGCACTGGTGTAATGTGCTCGCGTCGGCCCGTCCCAGTCAAGAGACGGGCCGCCGCATTCTGCACCAGCTACAGTTTCCGAACCAGCATCACGGGTAGCCCCACGTAGAGTGCGTTGCAGTAATCCAGTCTCAAGGTAATAAAGGCATGGACGATTGTGGCCAGATCCGAGTGAGAGACATACGGACCAGATGTAACTGGCAAAATGCCCCCTTCACTACAGCCGCCACCTGGGCATCCAGGCAGAGCTGCGGGTCCAGGAGCACCCCCAGACTCCGGACCTAAGAACCCAAGGGAGGATGGATCCCATCAATGATGGGGGCCATCACTCCCTCAGCCCTCCCCACAACCATCACCTCCGTCTTGTCAGGATTTAATTTCAGGCGACTCACCCTCATCCAATCCCCCACAGCGGACAAGCACCGGTAAGCACCAAGACTGTCGGTCCTGAGTCGGACCCCCATACTTCCTAACAACTCCCCCCATACTCCCTAACAGCCTCTCTCAAAGGCTGCATGTACACACTGAACAAGAGAGGGGGATAGGATAGAACCCTGCGGAACCCCACACGAGGCCCCAGGGGGAAGATGAAAACTCCCCCAGCACCACACGCTGGGTTCTCCTGGCCATGAAAGAGTGGAACTGTTCAAGAACCGTTCGGCCGATCCCTGACCTGTCCCGCAGCCGAGTCACCAACAACTCATGATCAACGGTGTCAAATGCAGCCGAGAGAGCTAATAGGATCAACAGGGTCGAGCGACCCCGGTTCAGCTCATGGTAGAGGTTGTTGGCCAAGGCCACAAGTGCAGTTGCCGTGCCATAACCAAGATGAAAGCCCGACTGCAGGGGATCGAGAAAGTTGACCCCGGTCCAAATGTTCCTGAAGCTGCCGAGCCACCACCCATTCAATAACCTTCCCTAAAAAGGTCAGGTTAAAGACAGGCCGATAGCTGGCAAGGATGCCGGTATCCAAAGATGGCTTCTTGAGCAGGAGCTGCACCACCGCCTCCTTGAGGCAGCCCGGCACCCTGCCCTCCCCAAGGGAGGCGTTGACTATCCCCACCAGCAATGACCCTAATGTCTCCTGGCTAGCCTTAACCAGCCAGGACGGGCATGGATCTAATTCACAATAGGTGGCTCGAACAGTCCCAAGAGCATCCCCCGCATCCGAGGGCGACACAACCTGAGACTCATCCCACCAAACAGGACAAGAAGGGGCTTCTACTGCCTCTGACCCATTCTCTGCTAAAAAAGTTGCATCAAAACTGTGGTGAATTTGAGTGATTTTATCCACAAAAAAGTCCACAAACAAATCACAGCGAGCATTTGACGGTTCTGCGTCCAGGTGGAGGGAGGCCGGACTGACCAGCCCCCTCACCACCCCGGAACAGCTCAGCCGGGCGGGACTTACAATACCACGTCTTGTCCAGTTTTGTGGGATCAGTTTCAATGGATGTCATCCACTGATGTGGGGGGTGTCCTGGGGGCTGTTAGGGCCACATCTTGTGAGTTGGATCCATGCCTGTCCTGACTGGTTAAGACCAGCTGGGAGACGCTGGGGCCGTTGCTGGCTGGGGTGGTCAATGCCTCCCTTTGGTTGGGCAGAGTTTCAGGGTGCCTTTAGGAGGCTGTGGTACGTCCTCTGCCCAAGAAGCCATCCCTTAACATTGACACCTTTGCCAGTTAGCATCCTGTCTCTAACCTTCCCTTTTTAGGGAAGGTTATTGAACAGGTAGTAGCTCATAGGGATGGACGAACAGAACATGGTTCGGACGTTTAGTCGTTCGGTTTGAAACCCGAGTTCGGGTTCAATGGTTTGGTTCAGCCGAGTTCGGTTTGGCCGAACATTCAAAAATAGCAAAACCGAAACCTAATTTTTGGCCTTGGGAAGACGTTTTTCCTGCCCCCGAACTCATCCGAACACGACCGAACTGTTTGGTCGTTCGAGAGTTCGGTTTGGACGTCCGAACAGACCGAGTTCGGTCCGAACTCCAAACATCTGAACCGCGTTCGCCCATCCCTAGTGACTCAGCAGCTTCAGGGGCATTTAGGCCATATCAGTTTTCTTGATTCCTTGCAGTCTGGCTTTTGTCCGGATTATGGCACTGAGACTGCACGTGTGGCCTTGGCTGACGACCTCCACCATGATCCTGTTAGATCTGTTCGCTGCTTTTGACCTGGTTGATCATGAGATGTTGGTGGCCCGCTTGCGGGACTGGGATCGTGTGGAACGAGGATCATCTCTACTTCCAAGGTGGGCGGAATTGTTCTTGAATGGTTCCACTCTTTCCTGTCTGGGAGGACCCAGCGAGTGGTGCTGGAGGACTACTCTTCATCTCCCCGGGACCTCTCATGTGGAGTTCCGCAGGGCTCAATTCTGTCCCCTCTCTTGTTCAACATGTACATGCAGCCATTGAGGGAGGCCCTGAGGGGGTTTGATGTTTGGTGTCATCAGTGTGCTGATGACACCCAACTTTACCTCTCTTTTTCAACTGACCCAGGCCTGGCAGTCTCGGTGCTTACCGGATGTCTGGCAGCTGTGGGGGACTGGATGAGGGCAAGCCGTCTGAAGCTGAATCCCGACAAGATGGAGGTGATGCTGGTGGGAGGGGCAGGGGAGCTGGTGATCCCCATCATTAATGGGGTTCATCCCTCTCTGGCCCCCCAGGTTCGGAGGCTGGAGTTGCTTCTCGATGCTCGTCTTTGCCTGGATGCTCAGGTGGCGGCAGTGGTGAGGACTGGAGTGCCTTTTGTCAACTAGATATACGTCAGCTTCAGACATATATCTCAGACTCTGACCTGGCCACCATCATCCATGCCTTCATCACCTCAAGACTGGACTACTGCAATGCACTTTATGGGGGGCTATCCTTGGTGATGGTTCAGAGACTGCAGCTGGTGCAAAACGCAACGGCCCATCTTCTTATGGGGACAGGGCACCGAGAGCATATAACGCCAGTACTCCGTTCATTGCACTGGCTGCCGATAGTCTTCCGGGCCCGATTCAAGGTATTGGTTTTAACCTATAAGGCACTACACGGGCTGGGCTCCACTTACCTCTGGAACTGCCTCATTCTCCGAGTCCTGGATCAGCCACTGCGGTCGGCCAGGAGTGCCCTCTTGGAGGTCCCCCGGGTGTTGCGGGTGGAGACATGGAACAAGCAGTCTTGGTGGCTGTGGGACTTCCTCCCAGTAGGGATTCATCTGTCGCCGGATCTTTCCTCCTTCCGTCGACAATGTAAGACCTGGCTGTTCTGCCAGGCTTTTGGCGAGGGGGACGGGTAGTGGGAGGAGGGTTGGGAGGGATGGGGTGAATTTTTTAGCTCCACTATATATTTGACATGTTTTTTTAATCAAATCCTGTAAGCCACCCCTGAGGCAGGATGCAGGCAGGGTAATAAATTTTATAAATAAATAAATAAATAATAAAAACATCTATAGAAATGCAGAAAGTAATCCCAGATATTGGAATACCCAAATAAAACAAATAAAAATAGCTAAAATCCCCTAACCCACAACACTCCAGCCCTCCCCCTCGCCAAACGCTTGGCCAAAGGGAAAGGTCTTATAGTGTCTGCAGAAGATGAGTAGAGTCGAAGGTAGCTAAACCTCCAAGGAAAGGGAGTTCTCTAATTACGGAGCAGCCACCGAACGCACCTCTCTACGCGTCCACGCTGTGTGAACTCGATGGGCAGGCGGTACCCGCTAAGCCTGAAACTTTACTCAGTTTCCGCTTCCAACTTTACCAGGCTTTTCGTTCATTCTAATCATCGTCCATTCAGGATTCTGATTGGAACTAACGGACAAAATCAAACGGCCAGTTTCGCGCACGCACAGAACAGCAGCAGCCATGTTGTGCGCGCACGGAACCACTCAGTCAGAATTCCGACCTGAAATTTCAGCAGCCATTCTGATTTCGTGAAGCTTTTCTGCAAAACTGGAATGGCTGTTTCAGAGCACTCGTACGTACCCGCTAGAGGGCTGACCTCGGGGGCCGCGATGGGATGTGAGGGGTCAGGCAATCTCTCAGATACATAGGGCCGAGACCGTTGAGGTTTATATGGTTTAGTCAAACGCAGGGTTGGTCCAGTAGTGACTGGAGGACATCGACGGCCTGGGCTGCACAGAACGGCAAAGGAGGCCACTTCAGTGGCCTTCACCAAGCCCATGGTCTTGTCCGTCCCTTCTAGCTCACCAATACGGCCTCTCCCACGGCCCCTCAGTAACCTCCTCCTTCTCTCTCCCACTAGCGATGACGACATTGTGTTTGAAGACTTCGCCCGGCAGAGGCTGAAAGGCATGAAAGACGACAAGGAGGAAGACGAGGAGGGGACAAACTCCCCCCAGCTGAACGACAGATAAACTGGAGGGCGTGGTTGGGGGTGGGGGGTGGGGGGAGGGTCTGTCAGTTTGTTTCCGGTATATCACCTGTGCTTTCAGCTTCTTCTCTTTTGTAGGGGTTGGTTTTTTTGTTTTTTTTAACATGTACCAGGAGCCTACGGATCACCCCGATTTGTGACGGCAATTGTAACCTAACCGCTGTGCCATGTCTATCTAGCACCACAGGTCGCGGGCTCCCGAGAACAAGCACTATGGGCAGGGGCTTGCACTCAGCCTGCCCTAGGATCTAGCCTGAGCTTGGTCTCTGCACCCATTTTGACCACAGAGAAGCCGATCGCGGCCTTTGGGTGCAGTTGGCGCCTTTTCTGCATTTTGTGTAGGCTGCGCTAGGCCAGTCTCTACGGTGGGGGAGCGGTCTGAAGGGTTAATTTCCAGGCTGGGTGAGTTCTCTGCCCAGAGCCAAGCCGGTTGGTTGCGGTGACTCTCCTCCAGTGGGCGGACAACCTTGAGATGTAGCAACCCTTCCCCTTCGTCAGAGACAAAAGGCCCTGCTCTTCTACCTCCCCAGCAGGCTCCCACCACAGAGCTCGGTGTCAAAACCCCAGCCTCCCCTTGGCCCATCCTTGCCTGTCTCTGGCTGCGGAGAAGCCCTTCTTCAGGGCCCTGATTTGAGCCCCAATGGACGAACACTAGCTGAGGATATCCAGCCCTGCCTGGGGGTGGGTGTTCCCTGGGGAGTCAGGAAGGGGAAGCTGGCAGAGGTCAGTGCCGACCGCTCCCACTGGCCGCCAGCAGTCTGTTAGCTGCCACGCACAGGACACTGGTTGAGGCACTGAGCTTTGTAGCTGTGCAGATGTGGGGATTGCCTCTCCCCTGGTAAGGGCATAAACGCCCAACGTGACCCTCAATGCTTTCTGCCCCCCGCCCCCCCTCTCTCTTAGGCACCGATTGCTCTAGGGGGTGGGACTATCGGTATGAGATTAATCCAATAATGCCAATTGTCAGTATCGGATTAATTCGATAATACCAGTATCGGTATAGCGTTTTTTTAACATTGCCGGTTTTTCGGATCTTTAACATTGCGGCCAATGTTAAAATGGCTACGATGTTAAAGATCTGAAAAATCGGCAATGTTAAAAAAACGATATACCGCTACTGATTAACCTGATACCGATAAAACCGGTAACCGCTAATTCACCTGAAGTCCCACCCCTAGATTGCTCCATCTTGTTCTCTCAGCTCCCCTTTCCATCTTCCCTCAGGGAACCTCACTGACATCTGGGAACGAGCCAAACTTTGTCCCATCGCCCTCAGACCCCACCAGCTCGCCAGAGTAGGCTCAGCACCGGGGAGCTTTGCTAAATGCTCTGCCCACGCCTACGGGTCTCTGGCCAAGCTACGGTCGCCTGCCCTCAAGCTGTCTTCAGGGGTGGGGAACCTTTTCTGCCCACTGAATATTAGTACGAGCGCCGAGGGGCTCAGAGAGGTTGCGGGCAGGGGCGCTTACCGGGTTTATTCAAGAAAAGGAGGGCCGAGATCATGGCTCTGAGCCCTGCCCGTCTGTGCACGCCCTCCTCTCTAGCATGAGCTCAGTTTTTCAGTGCTTGGGTAGAGCATGGATTCAGGGGCCCGATCCAGGCACTGGAAAGGCACCACATAAAATCTGGTCGAGGGCCACGTTTGGCCCCCGGTTCCCCGCCCCTGCCCTAGAGGGTCAGAGCCGCCAGGCCCTGGCTGTACATGACGTTCTCACTGTTTGCATCACGGTGGTCTTTTATCTGATGTCCAATTTGTGCTTTCCCCCTACACCCCTTGCCGTTTGGGGGTGGGCCAAGCCCTCAAAGCAAAATCACTTCTAAGCCTCACCCAGCGGTGGTGATCGCAGCACAGCCGGAGCGGGGCTCAGAATTGGTTTTGGTGCTGAGGGGGGGGGGGGGGGGGGCTCTGCGCGGCCAGGCCCTGCCCCTGCAAACCACAAAAATCCTTGCACCATGAAAACCCCATTCTCGCTCCCCTGCCCAGTTCCATCAGAGCCAGATTTCAGGGCTCCGGGAAGCCAGAGTTTTGAATTCTGCCGCACGGCCAGTCAAACCCGGGGGCAATGGGGTGACTGCAATGGAGGCCGTGTAACATGCACCCCCGTCTGTCGCTGCTGCATTGCACTTGGCGAGGGTGGGGAAATCTCCCTGTAGAGATTACATCGGCAAAGGGGGTGTGTGTTTCCCCTGGGTGCCCTGATTTGGCAGGAAGGACTTTTTGCTTGTCCGATCAGTCCTTGTGCTCGATTCCAGCCTCGGTTCTGCCGTTCTTTTAGGTTTCCTATTTGGGACGCTTCGATCTGCATGGCCACCCCTCCCTCAAAAAGTAGGGCTGTTCATTGAGGTTTAAACACAAACACAAACATCCCTTTTTTGCTTCTGTACTTGAGACACAAATACTAGGGTTGTGTATTAGGGTTCTGGGCAGCCCGCACATTTCCCTTCAAAGTGTGGCATCAGAGCTTGAACTGAACTCCCAGAACTCAAGTGGGGCTGCTCTCCGACTCTCAGCTTATCCACCTGCTCAGGGAGCCGGTAGCGAGCCCACCACTACAGCCTTCAGCATTGCAGCCAGGCCAAAACACACACAACTACAGAGACTTGACCCCACGCACAGCCCTATCGAAAAGGCAAACTTGACTCAATAATAATCTGATCCAGGAGAATAAATGGTCTGTGCAGGGAGCTCACAGGAAAGTCTCCCTACTCCGCTGGACCCATCAGAGGCAGTAACCATCTTACCGCAACCCTCTTCTGTTCATTAAAATGAAAAAGCAGGACCCTTGCCTCTATTTATCACACATTCCCATTCAGCATCGACAAACCCGGCTGTATATAGATTTTCTGTAAAATGGGATCATGGTCCTCGTCTCCTTCGTACAGCGCTTTGAAGTCAGCAGATGAAACGTGCTCACTAGGAACGAGATATTAAGGTTCCTGTTAATCTAACCCTCCTAGAGCGAGACAAGGCCAAACAACCCTACCTTTGGTATTTCTAGGTAACCTAACCGGGCAATGTGGTATTTTTCTTTTGTAAAGTGGTTCCTTTGTACCGTTCCTTGAAAACTTGCTACTTTGGTTTCTCCAATGTATCCGTTATGTTTCTGTGTTCTGTCAAATAAATTATTCTAGTTTATTAAACTCAGAAAAGAAAACACAGCCGTGGCGTGTACGGGACTTTCTTTTGTCTCTCTAGGTTGATTCATTCTGGCTCGTGCCGTGTTGTGGGAGCCCCTGTTGAAGACATTTAAGAGCCAGAATTTGAGAGGAGATACAACTGGAAGGACTCGATTGTGTCTGGTGGAGATAACTTGAGTTTACACTAGCGTAAGAGAGATTTTGGTCCCAAGAGGAAATACCTGTATTCAAATGCAGCCACGTTCCGTGGATGCGGTGTACACAGATGGCTGGGAGTGTATCCTGAAAGAGACACAGCAGCTAATCCTGTGCCCCAAATAAGCCATAAGCCCCCTGGAGAGGGCAGCACAAAACAGGGAGCTTGTCCATCAAAACAGAAGGATCTGTAACTTCAGTGACCCCAAAGGCTCCATCAGCCATTAATTAGGCTAGATCGCTCATCATTCCCCATCGGGTAGAAGAGCGACTGAGGGGATAGGGTAGAAGTTTATAAAATCATGCGTGGGTGTGGAAGAAGTGAATCACGAGTGGTTATTTACCCTCTCAAATAGTACCAGGACTAGGGAACGCGCCATGAAACTAACAGGGAGCAGATTTAAAACGAATGAAAGCATTTTTTTCACTCAACGCATAAGTAAGTTGTGGAATTGGTCACCAGAGGACGTGGTCAAGGACAGTAGAATAGCTGGGTTTAAGGAAGGGTTGGACAAGTTTCTGGAGGAGCGGTCCATTAGCAGCTGTTAGCCAGGTAGGTTTAGGGAACGTAACCTCTAGCAGGAGCTGGGAGTGAACAACGGGATGGATCGCACCACTGGGACCCGTTGGGTGCTTCTCCCAAGAGATTGGCCACTCTCGGAGACAGGATACAGGGCTGGATGGACCATTGGTCTGACCCAGTCTGGCACTGCTTCTGTTCTTAGGTAATCCGTTTGCAAAAGGGCTCTGTAATTGCACAGAGCTAGCGGGATGCTCGTGCTGTGATGGGGGACATCTCACATAGGCCTGCTCGAAAGTGCAGAAAAGAGCTTTCAAGAAGTCTCCTGCTCCCGGCACCATCTTTGTCCTTTCTCCCAGGCTGCCCCGCTCCGTGCCTGGAGCTCTCTCCCAGAACCCATTTGCCCTGCCTCCTCCCTCTCAAGAAAAGATGAAATGTTGTTTACGACCAGCTTCCTTTTCTGACAGAGCCGTTCAATCCTTGGCAGTAAAAATTGGAATGAAAGTTCCAAGTTCCAATAGCCAGAAAAAAATGCATATTTTTTTTTGGGGGGGGGGTGTCACAGTGCATGTGCCGTGACGGCCACGGCCATTTTACACCCGTGCAAATCTCTCATTAAATTCAGCCAGAATTCTGACTGGAAATGTCGAGAGCCGTTTCATTTTGGCAGAGTTCCACAAAAACAGAAGGGCTTTTTCAATCTCAGCCTCTGCAGCCAACCTTCCTAGTCCTCTTGCAACCTCACAGGCTCCTCCCTGACATTCCCTTTCCCTCAGGATTCCCTTCTCTCCTGCAACTAAGCCAAACACGCGCACCTGCCTCTTCTCATACTTGTGACTGTCTCCCTCTACGCTCCCCTTTTCATTTTCACAAATGTCTCCATATGTTCCCCTCTCGCTTGCCTCCCCTAGATTGTAAGCCCCTCAGGGCAGAGACCTGAAACTAATGAAATTGCTGTGCCAGGTGCATTGCTTGCGTTATATAAATGCCAGCCTCCTCTCACCCCTCCTTCCTGCCTTTCATCGGTGACATTGTTCCAGCCCCTCACTCATCTAGCCACCCCACCCCCACTGTTCTTCTGAGCTCTGTCGCCTGCATCTCAAATAGATGCTAACCTTCCTGAGCCAAGGACGGGGGCCTGTGATAAACTGGCAGAGTGCTACAGGTGTGTGACACAGTTAGTGCAGACTGCAGTGAGGTTTCCAAACGGCAGCAAGATTTTCAGCCTCAAAAGATCAAAAAATCAGGCCTCAAAAACCCTGAGATTTGCCCCCAAATATCTGCCTATTAAAGGGCTTCTGGCATTTTAGCCATCCCTGCGTGCCCCTCCCAGTGTGGATTTAATCATTTCTGCTGATTTTAACCTTGCTCAGTGGCAACTCCCCCCATTTTCCAACTGTTGCCACAATCTCAGGGGGGGGCACATGATACAGACCACAACTTAATTTGGGAGAACATGGTGCCGCCACCACAGCCAGCTTTGGGGAACGGGCAGATCTCCCTGTCCCACTAGCAGCTGCCACTTTCTAACTCAAAATGACCCCTTAGGAGGAAGAGCTGCAGGTCCCAGGGAGGAAACAGGGCTGTATCCCAAAATGCCAGCGGAGAGCTTCCCATATGGCACAATAGACCGCTAACAAGGCAGCAAGACAACAGGCCGTTTAGATGCAGCAGGGACCTGCAGTTCCAGATCAGAACACAGTCCGTGCCCAACGGCCAGACAAGGGTTCATCCAGCCCAGCATCCTGTCTCCAACAGTGGCCATTCTCAGTGGCTTTGCCGAAATACCCAAGAGGTCAGAATAGTGATCCATTCCCTGCTCCCAACAGAGGTTAACTCCCCCCCCCCCCCAACCGATTGGCTAATAGTGTTCGATTGTAGGTTCCTCCCCTGGAGCACCCCAATCCCGTCCCCTTGGACGTACCACACAGATGCAGTCAATTTAGTCTCGAAACAAGATTTTATTGTTATCAAACTGGTTGGTCAGCAGTAGTTCCCTATCCTAGCCTATCTAAAGTTATTTCTCATCCAGAGTTTCAGTCTTGCATCCACAGACAGCTGCCGGCCGGACAACCCGGGTATGCAGGTTCCTTCTTGAGTCTCCTCTTCCGTCAGAAGGGGCTGGTCTTCTCCTGTTTCAGGGCTGCTCTCTTGTATCAGGATTTTTCATGGTTAGGGCTTAAGTCCTTCTTCCATTTTTTTCCATTTCTTCAAACTTTTCCATTTGCACCTCAGACCTGCTTATGGATCACGTCCTACATCAACCGTTAACCTGCTCCCTGCTGGCCGTGGTGATTCTGCAGAACTTGTTGGGGTACATTTTACGAAAATCCGTTTTTCAAGTTGTTCTCTCCTGCTCTGCTAAACGTCTTCAGATCTTCCCTCAAATTGTCTTGTCCAGTTCAGGGCAACTTTACTTCCTTGTCCAGTTCCAACTCTTCTCTCTGGGCACTTCCCTGTCCGCTGCAATGGCTTTATTCTGGGTGAGAACTTAACCCTACTTTAAAATTGATCAAACTTATGAATCCTTACTGTGCTTGAATCCCAACAATAGCTAGTAATCCTCCAAGAACTTATCCAATCCTTTTTAAAATCCAACCATGCTACAGGCCTCGAACACCTCCTCTCCGGGAACAAATTCCACAAGTTAATTGTGCTTTGCATGAAAAAAAATACTTAAAGTTTTGCTGCCAGTTAGTCCCATGGAGCGTCCCCTAGTTCTAGTGCTATTGGAGAGGGTAAATAACTGCTCCGTTTAGCAATACCTGTTTCGCTGTTCACCCAAATCAGCTGAAATGGGGGTGGGGTTTCCAAATGCAAGTTTGTCTTCCCGAGTAGGACTGCTACAGGTGTGCAAGGGGAACCTCCCTACCCCGGACTCCAAACACTAGTGCCAGCCCAGAAAAGCCTGGCACAGCATCATCAAGCAGAGCGAAATGTTACAAAAGGGGGCGGGGGGAAATTTTTGGAAAATCCTATAAATTGCAGGGAAATGTCCGAAGGTCCATGCAGAGGTGTTAAAAGTGCCCTGGATTTTGTGCCCCCGCCCCATTCTGCCCTGTTACCTACCTGTCCTGTGTGGGCACTTCCTCTCACAGCCTTATGGGGGGGGAGTGTAAGCCCTCAGCAGCCTTGTCATGAGACAGACCAGCAGCAAGGGGATCCCCAGCCTGGTCTCTGAAGGGAAGAGACAGGAAAGAAGGCGAGAGGACGTCCAACATTTGCTATTTTAATAACCTAACAAGCAAGAAACTGATTTCCCAGGCAATCCCCTTCCGAGTCCCCTCTGGGTTCAGTCTAAGGCAGACGTGGGTGAAGCACAGGAAAAGCCCAAACATTCGTGCATCAACTGCTGCTGCAAGAGTCAGCCCAGTCCCACACGTGCAGGGACCCGTCACTCGCTGCTGACAGCAACATCCTGTGTTTCCACGGGTGCCAGGCGTGGGCTGTAACCAGGGGTGGGTCTCCTCCTCCATCCTCCGCTTCGCTAAAGAGGTGGCCTCTGTGAACAAAGGCCGGGGCCGCTTCCTCGCCGGTCGTCCCCCAGCTGTGCGTGTCGTAGACGTGCACGGTCCCGTCAAAGCCTGCGCAAAAGGACAGGAAAAACAGGATTGAGAGACGACGCGGCCGCAGGACGTGCTCCTCATCCCAGCTCCCCCACCCGGCAGCTAGCAGAAATTCTGTGCTGCACGCGGGTAGAAAGCAGGGAGGTGGGGAAGCAGAGGATCTGCAGGCTGGGGATGGACACAGGAGTCATTTAAGCCACTTTTGCAGCCTCCTGGATCTGGACTTGGTTTATGAGCCCTGGAGTAACTGACACAGCCACCCCCCCCAGGGCGGTGTACGCTAGGGTCCCCAGCTGTGTACAGACAACACAACTGTCCCTACTCCTAAGGCCCCACACGTCGCAAGGGAGTAAGCAGATGAGCTGGTTTTTGCAAACCCCTTTAAGCTGCTCTGGCCTTTCTATGCACATGAAATGGGCAATGGCCTAGGGGGTGGGGGAAAGAGAAGGAAGGATCTCGTCATTTTATCCGTGGGACTGCAGGACTCAGCTAGGAAGAGGGCAGCTGCACGGCAATTATGGCAGCAGGCTTGATCCAGTCCCAGCTCACGGTCTTAAGAATTTTTCACAGATACTGGCCAATTACCACATCCCCTCCTCGTTCATTGACGAGGACAGTAGTTACTAGCTCATCCCAGGCATTTTGGGGGGGGGGGGGGGGGGTGTCGACACTTGAGCTTAAATGAGTTAAGGGGGTAAAATTTCATTTTGGGCCAGATACGGTTTCTGACGGAATCCGGTCGTTCGATCCATTCCGAACACGCGCTCCAATTCCATCGCATCAGAAATCAAAGATTTTGTCCGATTTGCACACGCGCAAGACGGCGGCGCATTACGGGCACGGCCATTTTGTGCAGGCACGTCTCTTTCGATGGGAATTCCCATAGGAAATTTCAAATCAATCACATTCTGATCAAAATTTCAATCACTGTTCCAATTTTGCGGAAAACCTCCAAGGGACCGGAATGGCCGCGTCGAAGCGGGTCCTAGCCGGACAATTTGTGGCTTGTTTTGGTTCTCCGGGACGGTCCCATGAATCACGCAGCTCGTCCCTGGGAGGGTCCCATGGGATTGGCAGCCCCACTGCGACAAGCCGTTCCGAGTCTGCCCCGAGCCCAGCCACCCAGCAAGGAGCGAGCTGGAGAATGAACCAGCGAGGAAGCCCATTTCCTTGACCGGTACCTGACACAGCGAGGCAGCCTTCCAGCCTGGGAGCCCAGGAAACACACAGGAATTCCGTGCCCGACCTGGATGCAGACGCTCGACACATGGCCGATTTCAGCGGCTTTGGAGTATTTCTCACGTCTGTTAGCACCACGCGGCCTTCGGAGGAGAGTCGCGCTATTGGGAGCGCCCGTGCGTCGGAGCCAGGCAGAGCAGTCCCCGCGGCTGCACACCACCGCTCCCCAGCAAGTGCCGAGGAGACGGGCAGGTCTCCCTGCGGCTCCGGTGGCTGGCGGGTGTCTACCAGGCACAGCTGCCCCTTCACGCTACAGACGAGCGCTGCGTTCGCATCCAGGAATGCCAGGCTGCTGACCTCCTCGCAGTTCTCCGAAGCTAGGGGAGGAGAAACCGAGGATAACTTGCACAGCAGGCTCCAACCCTGTATCTGCAGGTAACAACTATCCTGGTGGGTTGTTATTATTATAATAAGCATTTGTATAGCACAAGCAGTGTACCTGGCACAGAATAAAACAGACGTGGTCCCTGCCTACGGCTTACAATCTAATAGAGACAGAGGGGGAAAGACAATGAGAGGGGACATAGGCTGTTCCTTCCTAGGTCAACGCGGGTCTTCCTTAGATAGGCCATTCAGTAAGGCACTACTTAACTTATTAATCAAGTTAGTCAGGGTATGAGATCACTGACCACAACAGCTAGGAGTGACCAGCAGGGAACGGATCGCTCTGTTACTCTCTGTTGTGACCAAAGGTGACCACTCACAGAGACACGATACTGGGTTAGGGTTAAGAAGATTTCATGTACATAGGATTTCCATTTTTTTATTTATGTTTCTATTTGTTTCAATATACTGCTGTATTTATTTTAAGCCGCCCTGAGCAGAGTGGAAGCGAGTACCCATTTCTTCACTCAACGCACGATTAAGCTGCAGTATTTGTTGCCAGATGTGGTCAAGGCCAGCAGTATAAAAAAAGGATTGGACAAGTTTCTGGAGGATGGGTCCATTAATAGCTATGAGCCAGGTAGGTTGGGGGAATGTAGCCTTTTACTCTTGGGAGTGAACGGAACAGATTGTGACCTGTTGGGGACTCCTCCCAAGCGACGGAGATTGGCCACTGTTGGAGACAGGATGCTGGGCTGGATGGGCCATTGGTTTGACCCAGTCTGGCATTTCTTATGGTACCCGAAGCAGTTTGAAAAGATCAGGTATTAATCGGTACCCAATTCAGGTCCCTGGTGTCCTGGAACGGCCCAGAATACTGACTTCCGGACCCGGTTTTTTTCAGTTGGTAACTAGGGGAGGAGTGGGGGACTGGGAAATCAGTAACAGAAATTATTGATTTTTCAGGTAGCCAATCAGTGATCAGGTAACCCACCAAGTACCCAAGATGGTAATGGGAAAGGTGGGTACTACCCATGGGTAGCAGATTAGGCACCAGTTACGGCCTTCGGGATAGGGCGGGGTATAAACGTAGAGATAATAACTAGGAAGGGGACTCCCAAGGGAATTTTGGTTTTGTGCATTGATTTTTTCCCCTTCTCCTCCCCCGACTTCAATGGTATTTTTTGCCACTGAAGTCAATGGGGCCAATCCCAAGTCCTGCGGAGCCTGTGCTCATGTATGCAGTTTCCATGCAGCGCAATGCGCCCGCAATCCATGGGGTTTGGGACTGGCCCCACCAAGAACAACCTGGGGGGGGGGGAAATCTATGGGGGAAAAACCAAAACACTGGAACGGAAAAAAAAATAAAAAAAATCGCAATTTCATTTTATAGTTTTAAAACCAAACCAGCCATTTTCGGTCCATTCTGGATATATCCCAAACCGATCCCTTCTGCCACGTAGCAGCTCGAGATTCACAATATCCTTGCTGGCTGGATGCCAGGGGGACGCGGGCTCCAGAGGAGAAAAGGCCCAACAGGAGTCAGGCAGCAAAGGGCCCCTTTTGCCTCTGGAAACCTTCCCACAAGGGGAGGAAGAGAGAACGGGACCGTGGATACCTGCCATGTAGACACGTTGCTTGGATTCAATCTCGGTGATCTGGACGTTGTCAACTCTAGACCCGTGAAGGACGCAGGGGGCTCGGCAGCTGCTGGTGGCGATTTTGGCCCCAGGACTCTGGCCGGCATTTGCTGTAGGGATGGTGCTAATGGGTTTAACGTCTGTTGGAAAGAGACCAAGACACAACATGTTGGAGGGAAACACAAGGACATTTGGGTGCCTGTCTCGAGTTTTCAGAAAGGCTAATAGCCAGGCCGGTTTGGTGGCCTGGTGCCCAGGGTGACTGTTCATTTCAAGCTGCCTGCCTCCTATTACAATTATATCGGGTTGGAAGGGAGCTCGGTGGCCCTGTAATCCAACCCCCAAATAATCACTACTATGAGTGCTTTACAATCCTTACCCAGTGCACCAAATCCATGAGGCATGTCCTTTTCATTCCCATTTTACAGGTGGGAACTGAGGCCGATAGCCGTGAGCTCACTAGGCAAGTCACTAAGACAGGATTTGAACCCTGGTCTCCCAGGTCCAAGTATCTCGGCTGCGCTGGCCCTCTCCTCTACAAGAGCCCAAGGGCCTCAAGCCAATGGCTAAAGAGACAGACACTTCCTGTAGCACCATCCAGCTAAGGCTAAAAAAAAACCCGGAGGCCACGCGCTGGTGAAATGACTCACGCAGCAGCCTGCGAGACTGCAAAGGGCTCACGCAAGAGGCACAGAGGCTGAGTGCGCTGAAGACAATGCTCCCGCCACTCAAAGCCATTGGCAAGCTTGCCAGCACGTGGCTCACCGTTAACGGAGGCCCTCACTCACCAGCGTCCTCTGCCGCCATCTGCCAGAGCTGCAGAGTGCCGTCCGGCGGCCCGCTTGTTACCAGCAAGCTGTGAACGGGAGGGAACAGGAAACTCTTCAGGGACGGAAAGCCGTTCCTCTCCCGCTCAGCCACGGGACACGGCAATTCTTGTCTCAAGCCACCACACCAGGACCCCAGTCTCCATTCAGGCCAGGCCAGGGCGTGGGAGAGTGGCCAGGAAGCCCGCCGTTGGCATTAAGCTATCTCTCTGCTCCCCTTTGTGTTTGGGAGACTCAGAGTTTGAGCAATGAGGAGCGGGGCATTTGCTGCAAGTAACAAGACAGAATTACACCGGGAATGAGACAAAGAACCAGGCAGCCAAGGGACGGGTGTTTGGGGCCTGCACGTGCCCCAGAGAAAGTGAGACAGGAGAAGGGAGAGCAGGCGTTGCCAACGCAACCGACAGGCAGCAGGAACAGGCTGCTTCCCTCAGCAGCGCGAGGGCCGGGGAAAGAGCAGGGCGGAGGCCTGGCATACAGGAGCCAGAGGGGAAGAGGAGAATCCGGCAGGGAGGAGCCGGGCAGGCAGGTCTCCCAGTAATTACCCTGGCTCCTCTCAGGGGTGGGTCGCTGTCAGGCTTCAGTCTGCATTGCTTGTAAAGAGATTTCCAGGCCCGATTCAAGGGGCTGGTTTGGGCCTTGAAAGCTCTAAACATGCTGGGCTGCACCACAATCCTTGCGGTCCACGAGGGGCCGCAGACGGGCATTCTCGGTGGCTGCCCGGGTGTTGGGGAACTCCTCCCACCGGAGGCCCGGCAGAGCCAGAGCAAATTCCGGAGGGGATGCCAAGACCTCTCTTTCTGGTAAAGTGTTTGGCAAGCTGGGAAAGGGGCTGGGGAGGGGACAGGTTTTAAAATGGATTTTAATGTATTTTTGGTGCGCTTTTATATTGCAAGCTGCCCTGAGCTTCAGGGGAAGGGTTGGGTACCAAATTTAAAATAAAAAATAAATAAATCACCCCTCAGGGCCCCAAGAGCAAGGTGAGGGGGAGGGGGCTTAGCCGCTCCGTTTCTGCATCGCGCGTCTGACCTTCAGCATTGAAGCAGAGACTGGGTGATAATCGGTGGGGAGGAGGCTCTTTGAAGGGGCACCGTTTCCAATCCCACTCCCAGAGGCCGCGCGATTGCTCCCCGGGGAGCTGGCGGGAGAGAAGGGGGCTCTGGTTCCGCCCCAGCAGGGAAGCTTCAGCCGCTACCTGCCCACCCTTGCGTCACGGCAAAGGGTGCAGCGAGAGGCAGCCAATGCCGACAGGGCTCCCCGGGGGAGTCCCCTTCACCGACCCAGATGTCCCTGCTACATCCTTGCAAGAGGAACAATAAGGCCATTCCCCAAATACCTGGTCTCTGGCACCTGCTTGAGGCTGTACACCGGGCGGTCCGAAAATCCACCATGTTCCACCCTAAAGTCTCTTTCAGGACACAAACCCTGAAAGCCAGAAACAGACAGAATCGCATGGGCTGCTCTTAAGCTTGCAACAAAGATCAACCGCCGTGATTACAGCGGGGGCAGCCTCCACTGGCGTTAATCACACCCCTCCCTACCACCCAGGCACATTTTTAAGGAACACTTATGAAAGATACATGTTACAGGGTCTGCATAGGCGGCAACCCTACCCTGCAGTGAGCTCTGTCCAAAGCGACTGCAAAGCATCTCGGGAGACAGACCCGGAAAGAGCGGCCGGGCAGGGCTGTGAGGTGGGACAAGTTAGGACAGGGAACAAGGGACGCTAGAGCCAAGCCCCTTGTAAACAGAGGGCTGGGATCTGGCCTGGCCGCCGCTTTTCCGCGTGCAGACGATGGCGCCTGCAGCTCCTCTGCGTGCCGGCCCCGGGCCGACAGCTGATTTAGGGACAGAGCCCTTGGCAAGGCAGGCAGACTGCTCACATTCGCTGGGTAGAGAGGAGGGCCACAGGCAAGACGGCCCAGAGGCTGAACTGAGCAGCCGGTTTCGGTCCCAGAAACGGAGATGGGAACATAGTAGCTCAGGTGATCTCTTATCGAACCGGCTACTGCTGATGAGAGCATGCAAGCTTTGGGGCTACACGGGGCCCTTCCTCAGCCATGTAACAAGTCAGAACTACTCCACGAACAGAGGGACCTTAAAAGCCATCTTTCCAAGGCACTTCTCCCAACGATGCAGCTTGGCACAGACCCCTGAGAATCTAAACTTCAAACCGCCTTCCCTTGGCAACGCTCCTCTATCGGCGGTGTGCCACTGAGCCCTCCCCAGACGGTCACCTCTCCTCGCAGGCTGCCAGCTCGCCAGAGCTGGAGCCTCACCCTGTGCTTTCCTGCAAAGCGTCACCCGGCCGCAGGTAGCTGGTGCAGAAGGGGCATCACCTGGTTCTCTTTCATGCACAGCTTCTGGGGCAGCAGGAGCTGGAGGATTTCATTTTTTCTGGTGCTTTTATATCCAGCAACACAGATACCTAGGAAGAGACACAAGAGGAAAGCTGTGGTAAGGGGAACGCAGGGGTTGCTCCCCAAGGGGAACGCAGGGGTTGGGCCGTGCGGCTCCTGCCAAACTGAGTCACGTCTCTTCTTACCCGCGTTCACTCCTCCCCCTAGCATCCTCCACCCTCTCCATCAAGCTCAGCATCTCTCTTAATTTTAAAATAAACAAATAAGCCCAATTGGGAAGAGTCTCCTGCACCCTCTTAGCAGGCACAAGACTAGAGCCCTCCACCACTTTGGAGTTCCAGGCCTGGGCCTGGCCCGGGCTACACTTGTTTAAGTCGTCCCTGAACCCAATCCTAAGGTTGCAAGATTTTTTAGAAAAGAAAAAGGAACGCTGGAGAGGTGCCTTCATTTTTTAAAGTGAATAGAAAGAAGCAGCCTATTTCTTTATTTCACAGATCTCCATTTCTATGGAATAAATTGAAGGAATTCAATGGACAGTGTCCCCAAGAAACCGGCTGGCTCAGGGAGATGGAAAGTGAGGTGTTTGGGCCTATTTCGCCCAGGAGCCAGCGATTCAAATCCAGCTCAGACCAGCAGCAAGTTGTTCCCTTCTCCCCATAACTAAGCTAAGCACGTGCCCTTGTGACTTCTCAGTTTCACGAACGTCTCCTTGTCTCTCCCTATGTTCCCCGCGGCCTTCTGTGTCTTAAAATGTAAGCGCCTCAGGGCAGGGACTCGTCTCCTGCCAACGATTGCAGAGTTCCAGGCACATCGCTTTTGCTATGTAAATAATAATTCTGTGAACGATACGAAGCCAGTTTTGAGGGGGACATCCCATAAGCCACCCCACGGGGGGCCTGCAGTTTAGTTGGATGTAGGAGACGGATCTCTTTTCTGCCTAAAGGAGGCGCTCTCACTGATACCTTGGAGAGAAGCACACGAGTCTCTAGCATTATGCAGACAGACAGGACTCCCTATCTCCAGGGCTCTCAAACCAGGCCCTTTCACAAATTCCTGAGCTCTAAGCACAACTTTAATGCAAGTTAAACCCTCAGCAACTCACTTTTCTCTCCTGCCCATTCAATGACTCTGGTGGGATCCTGCAGTTCAAACACGTGCAGGTCATTGTATCTGAAACAGGAAGCGTTAAGCCAGTGAGCAAAGCCCGAATCCGGACTGGCACGTTTCCAGAGCAGCCTGGCTGGAGGCGGCACAGACACAGCCAGACCTCTGCACAGCATTCACAATGGGAGGCAAGGCTTGGTTTATGCTGCGGGGGGACGAGAAAAACACACTTGGGTGCAGCTATGGGCGAGACTGGAAAACACAAGGGGAGCCACGTAGTAACTGCCACCTTTTTGGAGCAGCCCAAGCTAGAAGGGGGCAACCCAAGCTAGAAGCTGCAGGATGCTGAACCCCAGTTGCCTCCTCCTTTGCCAGATTCAACTCTACCCATTGCAGCCCCCCAGCTCTCCCNCACTGCTTGTCTTCCTGCCCCTCTGCCCTCTTCACTGCTTGTCTTCCTGCCCCTCTGCCCTCTTCACTGCTTGTCTTCCTGCCCCTCTGCCCTCTTCACTGCTTGTCTTCCTGCCCCTCTGCCCTCTTCACTGCTTGTCTTCCTGCCCCTCTGCCCTCTTCACTGCTTGTCTTCCTGCCCCTCTGCCCTCTTCACTGCTTGTCTTCCTGCCCCTCTGCCCTCTTCACTGCTTGTCTTCCTGCCCCTCTGCCCTCTTCACTGCTTGTCTTCCTGCCCCTCTGCCCTCTTCACTGCTTGTCTTCCTGCCCCTCTGCCCTCTTCACTGCTTGTCTTCCTGCCCCTCTGCCCTCTTCACTGCTTGTCTTCCTGCCCCTCTGCCCTCTTCACTGCTTGTCTTCCTGCCCCTCTGCCCTCTTCACTGCTTGTCTTCCTGCCCCTCTGCCCTCTTCACTGCTTGTCTTCCTGCCCCTCTGCCCTCTTCACTGCTTGTCTTCCTGCCCCTCTGCCCTCTTCACTGCTTGTCTTCCTGCCCCTCTGCCCTCTTCACTGCTTGTCTTCCTGCCCCTCTGCCCTCTTCACTGCTTGTCTTCCTGCCCCTCTGCCCTCTTCACTGCTTGTCTTCCTGCCCCTCTGCCCTCTTCACTGCTTGTCTTCCTGCCCCTCTGCCCTCTTCACTGCTTGTCTTCCTGCCCCTCTGCCCTCTTCACTGCTTGTCTTCCTGCCCCTCTGCCCTCTTCACTGCTTGTCTTCCTGCCCCTCTGCCCTCTTCACTGCTTGTCTTCCTGCCCCTCTGCCCTCTTCACTGCTTGTCTTCCTGCCCCTCTGCCCTCTTCACTGCTTGTCTTCCTGCCCCTCTGCCCTCTTCACTGCTTGTCTTCCTGCCCCTCTGCCCTCTTCACTGCTTGTCTTCCTGCCCCTCTGCCCTCTTCACTGCTTGTCTTCCTGCCCCTCTGCCCTCTTCACTGCTTGTCTTCCTGCCCCTCTGCCCTCTTCACTGCTTGTCTTCCTGCCCCTCTGCCCTCTTCACTGCTTGTCTTCCTGCCCCTCTGCCCTCTTCACTGCTTGTCTTCCTGCCCCTCTGCCCTCTTCACTGCTTGTCTTCCTGCCCCTCTGCCCTCTTCACTGCTTGTCTTCCTGCCCCTCTGCCCTCTTCACTGCTTGTCTTCCTGCCCCTCTGCCCTCTTCACTGCTTGTCTTCCTGCCCCTCTGCCCTCTTCACTGCTTGTCTTCCTGCCCCTCTGCCCTCTTCACTGCTTGTCTTCCTGCCCCTCTGCCCTCTTCACTGCTTGTCTTCCTGCCCCTCTGCCCTCTTCACTGCTTGTCTTCCTGCCCCTCTGCCCTCTTCACTGCTTGTCTTCCTGCCCCTCTGCCCTCTTCACTGCTTGTCTTCCTGCCCCTCTGCCCTCTTCACTGCTTGTCTTCCTGCCCCTCTGCCCTCTTCACTGCTTGTCTTCCTGCCCCTCTGCCCTCTTCACTGCTTGTCTTCCTGCCCCTCTGCCCTCTTCACTGCTTGTCTTCCTGCCCCTCTGCCCTCTTCACTGCTTGTCTTCCTGCCCCTCTGCCCTCTTCACTGCTTGTCTTCCTGCCCCTCTGCCCTCTTCACTGCTTGTCTTCCTGCCCCTCTGCCCTCTTCACTGCTTGTCTTCCTGCCCCTCTGCCCTCTTCACTGCTTGTCTTCCTGCCCCTCTGCCCTCTTCACTGCTTGTCTTCCTGCCCCTCTGCCCTCTTCACTGCTTGTCTTCCTGCCCCTCTGCCCTCTTCACTGCTTGTCTTCCTGCCCCTCTGCCCTCTTCACTGCTTGTCTTCCTGCCCCTCTGCCCTCTTCACTGCTTGTCTTCCTGCCCCTCTGCCCTCTTCACTGCTTGTCTTCCTGCCCCTCTGCCCTCTTCACTGCTTGTCTTCCTGCCCCTCTGCCCTCTTCACTGCTTGTCTTCCTGCCCCTCTGCCCTCTTCACTGCTTGTCTTCCTGCCCCTCTGCCCTCTTCACTGCTTGTCTTCCTGCCCCTCTGCCCTCTTCACTGCTTGTCTTCCTGCCCCTCTGCCCTCTTCACTGCTTGTCTTCCTGCCCCTCTGCCCTCTTCACTGCTTGTCTTCCTGCCCCTCTGCCCTCTTCACTGCTTGTCTTCCTGCCCCTCTGCCCTCTTCACTGCTTGTCTTCCTGCCCCTCTGCCCTCTTCACTGCTTGTCTTCCTGCCCCTCTGCCCTCTTCACTGCTTGTCTTCCTGCCCCTCTGCCCTCTTCACTGCTTGTCTTCCTGCCCCTCTGCCCTCTTCACTGCTTGTCTTCCTGCCCCTCTGCCCTCTTCACTGCTTGTCTTCCTGCCCCTCTGCCCTCTTCACTGCTTGTCTTCCTGCCCCTCTGCCCTCTTCACTGCTTGTCTTCCTGCCCCTCTGCCCTCTTCACTGCTTGTCTTCCTGCCCCTCTGCCCTCTTCACTGCTTGTCTTCCTGCCCCTCTGCCCTCTTCACTGCTTGTCTTCCTGCCCCTCTGCCCTCTTCACTGCTTGTCTTCCTGCCCCTCTGCCCTCTTCACTGCTTGTCTTCCTGCCCCTCTGCCCTCTTCACTGCTTGTCTTCCTGCCCCTCTGCCCTCTTCACTGCTTGTCTTCCTGCCCCTCTGCCCTCTTCACTGCTTGTCTTCCTGCCCCTCTGCCCTCTTCACTGCTTGTCTTCCTGCCCCTCTGCCCTCTTCACTGCTTGTCTTCCTGCCCCTCTGCCCTCTTCACTGCTTGTCTTCCTGCCCCTCTGCCCTCTTCACTGCTTGTCTTCCTGCCCCTCTGCCCTCTTCACTGCTTGTCTTCCTGCCCCTCTGCCCTCTTCACTGCTTGTCTTCCTGCCCCTCTGCCCTCTTCACTGCTTGTCTTCCTGCCCCTCTGCCCTCTTCACTGCTTGTCTTCCTGCCCCTCTGCCCTCTTCACTGCTTGTCTTCCTGCCCCTCTGCCCTCTTCACTGCTTGTCTTCCTGCCCCTCTGCCCTCTTCACTGCTTGTCTTCCTGCCCCTCTGCCCTCTTCACTGCTTGTCTTCCTGCCCCTCTGCCCTCTTCACTGCTTGTCTTCCTGCCCCTCTGCCCTCTTCACTGCTTGTCTTCCTGCCCCTCTGCCCTCTTCACTGCTTGTCTTCCTGCCCCTCTGCCCTCTTCACTGCTTGTCTTCCTGCCCCTCTGCCCTCTTCACTGCTTGTCTTCCTGCCCCTCTGCCCTCTTCACTGCTTGTCTTCCTGCCCCTCTGCCCTCTTCACTGCTTGTCTTCCTGCCCCTCTGCCCTCTTCACTGCTTGTCTTCCTGCCCCTCTGCCCTCTTCACTGCTTGTCTTCCTGCCCCTCTGCCCTCTTCACTGCTTGTCTTCCTGCCCCTCTGCCCTCTTCACTGCTTGTCTTCCTGCCCCTCTGCCCTCTTCACTGCTTGTCTTCCTGCCCCTCTGCCCTCTTCACTGCTTGTCTTCCTGCCCCTCTGCCCTCTTCACTGCTTGTCTTCCTGCCCCTCTGCCCTCTTCACTGCTTGTCTTCCTGCCCCTCTGCCCTCTTCACTGCTTGTCTTCCTGCCCCTCTGCCCTCTTCACTGCTTGTCTTCCTGCCCCTCTGCCCTCTTCACTGCTTGTCTTCCTGCCCCTCTGCCCTCTTCACTGCTTGTCTTCCTGCCCCTCTGCCCTCTTCACTGCTTGTCTTCCTGCCCCTCTGCCCTCTTCACTGCTTGTCTTCCTGCCCCTCTGCCCTCTTCACTGCTTGTCTTCCTGCCCCTCTGCCCTCTTCACTGCTTGTCTTCCTGCCCCTCTGCCCTCTTCACTGCTTGTCTTCCTGCCCCTCTGCCCTCTTCACTGCTTGTCTTCCTGCCCCTCTGCCCTCTTCACTGCTTGTCTTCCTGCCCCTCTGCCCTCTTCACTGCTTGTCTTCCTGCCCCTCTGCCCTCTTCACTGCTTGTCTTCCTGCCCCTCTGCCCTCTTCACTGCTTGTCTTCCTGCCCCTCTGCCCTCTTCACTGCTTGTCTTCCTGCCCCTCTGCCCTCTTCACTGCTTGTCTTCCTGCCCCTCTGCCCTCTTCACTGCTTGTCTTCCTGCCCCTCTGCCCTCTTCACTGCTTGTCTTCCTGCCCCTCTGCCCTCTTCACTGCTTGTCTTCCTGCCCCTCTGCCCTCTTCACTGCTTGTCTTCCTGCCCCTCTGCCCTCTTCACTGCTTGTCTTCCTGCCCCTCTGCCCTCTTCACTGCTTGTCTTCCTGCCCCTCTGTCCTCTTCACTGCTTGTCTTCCTGCCCCTCTGTCCTCTTCACTGCTTGTCTTCCTGCCCCTCTGCCCTCTTCACTGCTTGTCTTCCTGCCCCTCTGCCCTCTTCACTGCTTGTCTTCCTGCCCCTCTGCCCTCTTCACTGCTTGTCTTCCTGCCCCTCTGCCCTCTTCACTGCTTGTCTTCCTGCCCCTCTGCCCTCTTCACTGCTTGTCTTCCTGCCCCTCTGCCCTCTTCACTGCTTGTCTTCCTGCCCCTCTGCCCTCTTCACTGCTTGTCTTCCTGCCCCTCTGCCCTCTTCACTGCTTGTCTTCCTGCCCCTCTGCCCTCTTCACTGCTTGTCTTCCTGCCCCTCTGCCCTCTTCACTGCTTGTCTTCCTGCCCCTCTGCCCTCTTCACTGCTTGTCTTCCTGCCCCTCTGCCCTCTTCACTGCTTGTCTTCCTGCCCCTCTGCCCTCTTCACTGCTTGTCTTCCTGCCCCTCTGCCCTCTTCACTGCTTGTCTTCCTGCCCCTCTGCCCTCTTCACTGCTTGTCTTCCTGCCCCTCTGCCCTCTTCACTGCTTGTCTTCCTGCCCCTCTGCCCTCTTCACTGCTTGTCTTCCTGCCCCTCTGCCCTCTTCACTGCTTGTCTTCCTGCCCCTCTGCCCTCTTCACTGCTTGTCTTCCTGCCCCTCTGCCCTCTTCACTGCTTGTCTTCCTGCCCCTCTGCCCTCTTCACTGCTTGTCTTCCTGCCCCTCTGTCCTCTTCACTGCTTGTCTTCCTGCCCCTCTGCCCTCTTCACTGCTTGTCTTCCTGCCCCTCTGTCCTCTTCACTGCTTGTCTTCCTGCCCCTCTGCCCTCTTCACTGCTTGTCTTCCTGCCCCTCTGCCCTCTTCACTGCTTGTCTTCCTGCCCCTCTGCCCTCTTCACTGCTTGTCTTCCTGCCCCTCTGCCCTCTTCACTGCTTGTCTTCCTGCCCCTCTGCCCTCTTCACTGCTTGTCTTCCTGCCCCTCTGTCCTCTTCACTGCTTGTCTTCCTGCCCCTCTGCCCTCTTCACTGCTTGTCTTCCTGCCCCTCTGCCCTCTTCACTGCTTGTCTTCCTGCCCCTCTGCCCTCTTCACTGCTTGTCTTCCTGCCCTTCTGTCCCCTTCACTGCTTGTCTTCCTGCTCTTCTGTCCTCTTCACTGCTTGTCTTCCTGCCCCATCTGCCCTCTTCATTGCTTGTCTTCCTGCCCCTCTGCCCTCTTCATTGCTCTCCTCTGAATTGTAGACGTTGCAAATCCCAGTCCGTGATCAGGCCGTCCGTCCTTTATACGTGCCAGGCTGATCGTTACCAGAGATCGGGGACGGGGTGGGGCTGCACAGCGTGACGTGCAGCCGCACAGCCCTGCCCCCATGCGCTCCCCCAACCGACCGCCCTTGGGGAGACGGGCGGGCACAGCGGACAGTCAGGCCGCTGCGCCCAATCCCGTATCGTGGTCGGGGCCACGATCCTGGATGGGCCAAAGGTAACACGCTACTTTTGGCCCTTCCCGTATCATGACCACTCTAACCACGGTTCTCGATCTCTGGCCAGTCAGAGGTCAAGAACCATGGTCAAGCGTGATCCCGGCTGGAGGTTCACTGTGGTGAACATCTGGCCGGGACCAAACAGATGTTCAAGGAAACGCCGCCACCACAGGGGTTCACTGTGGTGACAGGTGTTTTTCTAACATCTGCAATTACCCAAAGTAAGGTTGCTGTGTTGGTCCCAAATATTGGCAATAGAGGCAAAGTAGTACGGCGATATCGTCTATGGGACCAACTCCAATTGGTGGTGGTATGAAGCTTTCTTTCTTTCTTAATATTGAAAACACTGAGCACATTAAAATCCCTTTGAAAAAAATTAAGTGTACTCTCTACCCCCCCCCTTTCCAAATCATTCGTAAAACGATTGGATCCCACTTGATAGCCCCTCCCAACTCGATACTGATCTATTAATTATTACTCTTTGAGACAGCTTTTCAGCCAATGGCAAATCCACCTAATGGTCATTTCATTATTACCGTTGTTATTATCTCTATTACTCCTGGATTGGTCGTTTCTCCTGCAATGGGTTGTTGGAAGCAAGTCATTCGATTGTGACATGCTTTTCAAGCTCAGATTTCTACTGTTGAAACACCTGTATGCGAT
>QEPC01001076.1:405728-436654 GCA_003113815.1 Sphenodon punctatus | reverse complement strand
CCGGCTGTGGCTGCCGGCGTCAGAGACGCTCTAGGCCTTCCGGGGAAACCCGGAAGTTCCCCGGAAGGCCTAGAGCGTCTCTGACGCCGGCAGCCACAGCCGGCGCTGAGGCAGCCGGACCGTCTGCCGCCGCCGCCGGAGCTCCGCAAGGTAAGCAAAGCAACAGAGAACAAGTCTGCTCCGTCTTCCATGTGACAGCCCTTCAGATATTTGAAGACAGCGATCATGTCTCCCCTTAGTCTTCCCTTCTCCAGGCTAAACATACCCAGCTCCTTCAACCTTTCCTTCTAGGACTTGGTTTCCAGACCCTTAACCATTATTGTTGCCCTCCTCTGAACCAATTCCAATTTGTCAATGGAAACATCTTCTTAAAATGTAGTGCCCAGAACTGGACACAGTGCTCCAGATGAGGTCTGATCAGCGCACAACAGAGTGAAACTTTTACTTCTCATGACCCGGACACTATGCTTCTCTCAATGCAGCCCAAAATTGCATTAGCCTTTTTAGCAGCTGCATCACACTGCTGACTCATGTTCAGCTTATGATCAAATATAACCCCAAGATGCTTTTCACACGTACTGCTGTCAAGTCAGGTATTAGCCAGCCTATACGTCTGCATTTACTTTATCTTACTTAAATGCAGAACTTTACATTTATCTCTATTGAATTTCAGTTCGTTAGTTTTGGTGCAAGTTTTGCGTCCTGTCAAGCTTATTTTGAGGCTTGTTTCTCTCTTTTAAGGTGTTAGCTGTCTCTCCCAGTTTTGTGTCACCTGCAAATTTGATAAGCATCCCCTCTACTCCTTCATCCAAGTCATTAATAAAGATGTTGAACAGTACAGGGCCCAGGACCGAGCCCTGAGGCATCCCACTCAATACCTCCCTCCAGAGTGATGGGGAGCCATTTAAGAACGCTCTTTGGGTATGGTTCTTCAACCAGCTGTAAATCCACCTGATGGTAGTATCATCTAGCCCCTATTTAACCAGCTTGTTAAGAAGGATATCATGGGGGACTTTGTCAAATGCTTTGCAGAAATCAAGATATACTACATCCACGGCATTCCCATGATCTGCTGTCTTATTCTTTCTCTTGCTTTGGACATAGCTGAAAAAACCCTTTTTGTTTTTAACATCTCTCGCAAGCCGCAGCTCCTTCTGAGCTTTAGCCTTCCTGACACCGTCCCAACAGGTTTGGGCTACTCGTCTGTACTCGTCCTTGGTGATTTCTCTCTCTCCTTCCATTTCTTATACGTGTCCTTTTTAATTTTCAGCTCATCAGAAAGCTCTTTGTGCAGCCACATTGGTTTCTTTAGAGGTTTCCCATTTTTCTTTTTCATTGGAATTGTTTGTGATTTTGCTTTCAGTATCTCATTTTTCAGAAACTCCCACCCATCTTGCACAACTTTCTCCTTTAGATTTTCTAGCCATGGGATCCTACCTAGCTTTTCTCTGAATTTATTAAAATCAACTTTCCTGAAGTCCAGGATACATGTCTGACTATTTCCAACTTTCCCTTTTCTTGATGTCATAAATTCCACGATCACGTGATTACTTCCACCCAAGGTTCCCAACTACTTTCACCTCATTGACCAGTTCTTCCTGTTGGTAAGTATCAAGTGCAAGGTAACTGACCCTCTCATTCCTTTTTCCACCTTCTGAAAGATGAAGTTGTCAGCAAGGCAAGGCAAGAATTTATTGGATATTCCATTCTTAGCAGAATTCCATTTCCAGCAGATATCAGGGTACTTGGAAGTCCCCCATTACTGCTATGTCTTGCCTCTTTGAACGTTTTGTAATCTGGTTTAGGAAAGCATCATTCATATCTTCTGCTTGGTTTGGCGATCTGTAGCAGACTCCAACAGTGATATCACTTTTATTTATCTCTCCTTTTATTTTTACCCAGATGCTCCATGCTCAGATTTGTGGATTTCTGTGCAGGTTGTACATTTTTTTACGTATAATGCTACTCACCCTCCCTTTCTGTTGGGTCTATTCTTTATGAACAAGTTATACCCTTCAGTTACTACATTCCAATCATGAGTCTCAACCCACCAAGTCTCAGTAACACCCATAAAATCATATCTGCCTTCCTGTATTATGATTTTAAGTTGACCCTACATATTTCCCATACTCTGTGCATTAGTGTATAGACCTTGGAAACCATGACTATTACACCCCAATGACTTCGCTACTGCTTTTTTTTTTTACTGGGCACCCCCACCACTCCTCTAATTCCCAATGCATCACTCCTGTTCCTGTCCCCTAGTACTTACCTTCGTACTTACCTCTGGGCTTTTGTTTCCCTTCAGCACAGGATTTAATTAAAAGTCCTCTTGACCAGGTTTGCGAGTGTTCTTCCAAACACGTTTTCCCCAGTTCTCGTGAGGTGCAACACATCTCCTGCCAGAAGTCCTTCAGTACACAAATGTAGTCCATGCTCCAAGAATCCCAGCCTCTCCCGTTGACACCATCAAATAAAATTGAGTGCCATGTGTTTCAGAGTACTTACTTCTAGTCGTAGGGGGGCCGCTGTCAATACTTCCTCCAAACCCTTTCAACTCACAGAACGGAGGGGCCCATCCATAATGACAGTGGCAGTTTTTGTTATTGTTGCACACCTGAAATACATTAAGTGTGTAATTAACACACAACAAATGAGGAATCAGATTTGCTGTTGGGTGTTGTGGGTCTTGAACCCNTTCCCCGGAAGGCCTAGAGCGTCTCTGACGCCGGCAGCCACAGCCGGCGCTGAGGCAGCCGGACCGTCTGCCGCCGCCGCCGGAGCTCCGCAAGGTAAGCAAAGCAACAGAGAACAAGTCTGCTCCGTCTTCCATGTGACAGCCCTTCAGATATTTGAAGACAGCGATCATGTCTCCCCTTAGTCTTCCCTTCTCCAGGCTAAACATACCCAGCTCCTTCAACCTTTCCTTCTAGGACTTGGTTTCCAGACCCTTAACCATTATTGTTGCCCTCCTCTGAACCAATTCCAATTTGTCAATGGAAACATCTTCTTAAAATGTAGTGCCCAGAACTGGACACAGTGCTCCAGATGAGGTCTGATCAGCGCACAACAGAGTGAAACTTTTACTTCTCATGACCCGGACACTATGCTTCTCTCAATGCAGCCCAAAATTGCATTAGCCTTTTTAGCAGCTGCATCACACTGCTGACTCATGTTCAGCTTATGATCAAATATAACCCCAAGATGCTTTTCACACGTACTGCTGTCAAGTCAGGTATTAGCCAGCCTATACGTCTGCATTTACTTTATCTTACTTAAATGCAGAACTTTACATTTATCTCTATTGAATTTCAGTTCGTTAGTTTTGGTGCAAGTTTTGCGTCCTGTCAAGCTTATTTTGAGGCTTGTTTCTCTCTTTTAAGGTGTTAGCTGTCTCTCCCAGTTTTGTGTCACCTGCAAATTTGATAAGCATCCCCTCTACTCCTTCATCCAAGTCATTAATAAAGATGTTGAACAGTACAGGGCCCAGGACCGAGCCCTGAGGCATCCCACTCAATACCTCCCTCCAGAGTGATGGGGAGCCATTTAAGAACGCTCTTTGGGTATGGTTCTTCAACCAGCTGTAAATCCACCTGATGGTAGTATCATCTAGCCCCTATTTAACCAGCTTGTTAAGAAGGATATCATGGGGGACTTTGTCAAATGCTTTGCAGAAATCAAGATATACTACATCCACGGCATTCCCATGATCTGCTGTCTTATTCTTTCTCTTGCTTTGGACATAGCTGAAAAAACCCTTTTTGTTTTTAACATCTCTCGCAAGCCGCAGCTCCTTCTGAGCTTTAGCCTTCCTGACACCGTCCCAACAGGTTTGGGCTACTCGTCTGTACTCGTCCTTGGTGATTTCTCTCTCTCCTTCCATTTCTTATACGTGTCCTTTTTAATTTTCAGCTCATCAGAAAGCTCTTTGTGCAGCCACATTGGTTTCTTTAGAGGTTTCCCATTTTTCTTTTTCATTGGAATTGTTTGTGATTTTGCTTTCAGTATCTCATTTTTCAGAAACTCCCACCCATCTTGCACAACTTTCTCCTTTAGATTTTCTAGCCATGGGATCCTACCTAGCTTTTCTCTGAATTTATTAAAATCAACTTTCCTGAAGTCCAGGATACATGTCTGACTATTTCCAACTTTCCCTTTTCTTGATGTCATAAATTCCACGATCACGTGATTACTTCCACCCAAGGTTCCCAACTACTTTCACCTCATTGACCAGTTCTTCCTGTTGGTAAGTATCAAGTGCAAGGTAACTGACCCTCTCATTCCTTTTTCCACCTTCTGAAAGATGAAGTTGTCAGCAAGGCAAGGCAAGAATTTATTGGATATTCCATTCTTAGCAGAATTCCATTTCCAGCAGATATCAGGGTACTTGGAAGTCCCCCATTACTGCTATGTCTTGCCTCTTTGAACGTTTTGTAATCTGGTTTAGGAAAGCATCATTCATATCTTCTGCTTGGTTTGGCGATCTGTAGCAGACTCCAACAGTGATATCACTTTTATTTATCTCTCCTTTTATTTTTACCCAGATGCTCCATGCTCAGATTTGTGGATTTCTGTGCAGGTTGTACATTTTTTTACGTATAATGCTACTCACCCTCCCTTTCTGTTGGGTCTATTCTTTATGAACAAGTTATACCCTTCAGTTACTACATTCCAATCATGAGTCTCAACCCACCAAGTCTCAGTAACACCCATAAAATCATATCTGCCTTCCTGTATTATGATTTTAAGTTGACCCTACATATTTCCCATACTCTGTGCATTAGTGTATAGACCTTGGAAACCATGACTATTACACCCCAATGACTTCGCTACTGCTTTTTTTTTTTACTGGGCACCCCCACCACTCCTCTAATTCCCAATGCATCACTCCTGTTCCTGTCCCCTAGTACTTACCTTCGTACTTACCTCTGGGCTTTTGTTTCCCTTCAGCACAGGATTTAATTAAAAGTCCTCTTGACCAGGTTTGCGAGTGTTCTTCCAAACACGTTTTCCCCAGTTCTCGTGAGGTGCAACACATCTCCTGCCAGAAGTCCTTCAGTACACAAATGTAGTCCATGCTCCAAGAATCCCAGCCTCTCCCGTTGACACCATCAAATAAAATTGAGTGCCATGTGTTTCAGAGTACTTACTTCTAGTCGTAGGGGGGCCGCTGTCAATACTTCCTCCAAACCCTTTCAACTCACAGAACGGAGGGGCCCATCCATAATGACAGTGGCAGTTTTTGTTATTGTTGCACACCTGAAATACATTAAGTGTGTAATTAACACACAACAAATGAGGAATCAGATTTGCTGTTGGGTGTTGTGGGTCTTGAACCCTCGAGGTTCTGGGGTGATGACTCAGTCTCAACACCACTCCCTAGGCCTGACCTCAGCCCTGTTTCTCCGCCCAATGGTTCCTTCAGTGTTTCTCCAGCCCTTGCCTGAACCCTGCACTTCCCAGGCGTTTCCCCTGGACTCCAGCCCCGCCTCCCAACTTCCTGATTGGGTACCAGCTAGGATAAAAGTCATGCTGGTACCAGTGGGAAGTTGGGCAGAGCAACTCCACCTCCTTCCCTGCTGCTTGCTCGCTCACACTTCATGCCTTAGTTCCCCTGAATCTGGACCTTGTGCCCTGGAGGGGATTGGGACTCCTCTTATTGATGGAGTCCAGCCCCATCTGCTCAGTCAGGCTGACAGTCTCAGAGCGCTTCTTGTGGTCTCCTTGTTGGTCCTGAATTGTCAGGTTGTGGCGGTGGCCGGGAACGCTTTTCACCAACTCCATCCGGTGAGGAGGCTGCCTGCGACCTTTTCTTTCTGACTCGGATCTGGCCAAACATGCTTTCATCACCTTGAGGCTGGATTATTGCAATGTGCTGTACGTGGGGCTGCCCTTGATGACTGTTCAGAAGCTGTAGCTGGTGCAGCTTACGGACGCTTGCCTCCTTTTGAGGATGAGTCGCTGGGAGCACATTACACCTCCAGGCACAATTCAAGGAGCTGGTTTAACCTTTAAAGCCTAAAATGGTCTGGGCCCCAGATATCTGAAGGAAGGACCAGCTCTCCTTCCAACCATGCCCCATTGTGGCCCCTGCAATCAGCTGGGGGTGCCTCCCTGCCAGTCTGGATCATATGACAAGGGCTCACAGGGGGACTTTCTCGGTTTGAGTCTGAGCGTCTTTGGAGGCGGTACAAGACTCTTTTGTTTATAAATGCATGTAGTAGGCGAGGATATGGGTGCAGATAGGGACTGGGTGGTAGGGTTTGGGGGAGGCTGGGGTCGGAGTAGGTGGTTTTGGGATGAGGGTAGGGTTTTTTGTACTGTCTGTTAACGTTATTTAATTGTATTATGTTTTTAGTATTATAAGCCGCCCTAAGCCTTTAGGAAAGGGTGGGGAATAAGTTTAACTAAATCAATAAAATATCTACATCTGTGCTACTCACCCCTTGGCCGTGGCATTTTTGGGGATGACAGTCGTAATTCAGAACTGCTAAGTCGGTACATGACCTGTTTATGCAGATCTACAAAAGATTAGACAAAATGTGAATTCAGTAACCCAGGAGCAGTTGAAAAGAATTAATTCTGAGTGGTTAGATGTGTGCCGATAGCCGGCTAACACGACACTCCCAGCAGAGTGCTGACGAGGATTCCTAAGGTCAAGGTGAGAGTGGGGAAGGCCAGTAAGTAGGTGATTGCAATAGTCAAGACCATTACAGCATGGAGTAGAGTCTTGGCAGTGGAAGCAGTAAGGAAGGGCTAGTTTTTTGTGATGTTATGAACGGAGAAGCAACAGGCTTGTGTGACTCCTTCTTCCAGCCTGTCTGTGCTAGAGTAGTCAATCCCCAGCTCTCCTGCCTTGAGCTCAGCCATGTTCCTGCCCTCCTCTCTTGAATCCTCTCCTCTCTCCACTGGCTCCCTCTTCCTGAGCATATTCTGCACAAGCGCCTCGTCTTCACCTACAAAGCCCTTCACAACCTCGCTCCCCCCTACCTCTCTGCCCTGATCTCCCTCCGAACCCCTGCTCAAGCACTCCGTTCCTCTTCCATCCTCTCCCTCACCCTCCCACGTCCCCCCTGCTCCCCCAACCGCCTGTGTCCCTTTTCCGTCGCTGCCCCGCACACCTGGAACTCCCTCCCTGCCCTTGTCTGCCTTGCCCCCACCCTCCACACCTTCAAGTCCCTCCTCAAAACCCACCTCTTCCGCTCCACCCTTCCTAACTCCTGCTAATCATCCTCACCCAGGATTATCCCCCACCTGTTATCTGTAAACAACCAAGTCAAGAACGTGGACCTGAGTTCTCGCATCCTCATGAATGTTGCATCCCTTGTCTCTCCTTCCGTTCCCCCTTCCCTGTCTCCCCTCACCCTGTCTTTGGATTGTAAGCTCTCGGGCAGGGACCGTGTCTATCTTACTCTTTGTAAAGCACCAGGTACATTGCTGGAGCTATATAAATGCTTATAATAATAATATAATTAATAATAATTAATAATCATTCTCTAGGATCAATTCAATGTCTTTGAGCCTTGAGACTGTCTCCTGACTATATTCTTGCTTTATACCTTGGTATGGAATCTTGACCTCCCTCCAACTCCCTGGCTTTAACTCTTGGCTCCAACTCCTGAACACGTCCCTGTCTCATGTCTTGGCATAGTACCTCAAGACCTCCCCTTAAGCCCTGATCTGGATAGACCACACCACTATTTTGGAAGCCACCCTGAGACTTTGGGGGAGGGTGGGGAATAAATGTGAATAAATAAATGTTGCAGAACTCTCATGATTCAACCACCCGGGTCAAACCAATGGTCCATTAAGCCCAGCAGCCTGGTTCCCACAGTAAATGGTTCCCACAATCCTCTTGGTTGCTTGGGAGAAGTACCGGATAAGTTATAAGGGACTGTCTGGATGTCCCCCTCCCCCATTCCAGGTACAGGGTCTTAGCCAAGGGGCTGCCTAGAGGGGTGCCTGAGAAAGCGGGGCCAGAGGGATTGGCTGATCAGTGCCACCTGACTGACTGGATGTCCCCTCCCCCATTCCAGGTACAGGGTCTAGAGGGCGGCGCCCATTGGGCAGCGGCTGAAGGGTGCCGCCAAAGGGCGAAGAGCCGTTGGTGGACGGAGGCGGTGGAGGCAGCCATCATCACAACCGCAAGACCCATCCCTCCTCCCCTCTGTAACTGACCCACCAAGATGCCTGTCCTTCCCTCTCACCCCCCACTCCTCGTCCCCTCCCTCCCCATTCCCTCTTACCTGCTTTCCCCCCTACTTCTTTTCCCACTCCTCCTGCCTCCCACTAAGCCTGTCATCTCTCCCCACTGTCCACAAACCCCCTTCTCCTCTTCCCCCCATCACTTCTTTGCTCTCTGCCCCACAGTCTGTCTCCCGCCGACCACGTCGCCCCCTTCCCCTAATCTTATCCCCATTCCCTGTCTCCCCCCTGATCAACTCCCGTTCTCCTGCTCCCTCTGGAACGGTCGCTCCTCTGCTAATAAAGCCCCCTATAGCCATGATCTTTTCTTCTCTCGCTCCCTTCACCTTCTCGCCCTCACTGAAACCTGGATCGCCCCCACTGACTCTATCACCCCTGCCACCCTCTCCTACGGAGGACTCTCTTTCTCCCACCAGTCCCGAGCTGAAGGCCGGGGTGGTGTCGTAGGCCTCCTCCTCGCCTCTTCCTGGAAGTTTCAACCCCTCCCTCCTCCCTCTCCTTCTCCTCCTTTGAGGCTCACTCCGTCCGCCTCTACTCTACTCCCCTCTCCACCTCCGTGTTGCTGTTATCTACCCCCCCCCGGCTCCCTCTCCTCCTTTCTCTCTGAATTCGAGTCCTGGCTCACCCTATTCCTCTCTTACGACATCCCCACACTCATCCTTCTTCCACATCTCCCCGTCCCTTCCACGATCTGCAGGCCATTGTGCCCCAGGACTTTGCCTCCTCCCTCTCTCCTCTTCTCCCCTCGGTCTTCTTNTCTCTTTCTCCCACCAGTCCCGAGCTGAAGGCCGGGGTGGTGTCGTAGGCCTCCTCCTCGCCTCTTCCTGGCAGTTTCAACCCCTCCCTCCTCCCTCTCCTTCTCCTCCTTTGAGGCTCACTCCGTCCGCCTCTACTCTACTCCCCTCTCCACCTCCGTGTTGATGTTATCTACCGCCCCCCGGCTCCCTCTCCTCCTTTCTCTCTGAATTCGAGTCCTGGCTCACCTTATTCCTCTCCGACGACATCCCCACCCTCATCCTTGTGACTTCAGCATTCATGTTGATGCACCCTCTCAGCCTGGTATCACCCACTTCCTCTCCTTAGCCTCCTCCTTTAATCTCCACCTCTGGACTCGCTCCCCCACCCACACGGATGGTCACTCTCTTGATCTCGTGTTCTCTAGGAACTGTTCTGTCTCCGATCTCCCTTCAAGCCCCATCCCATCTCTGACCATTTCCTTGCCTCCTTCAACCTCTACCACTGCTCCCCCTCCTCTTCCACATCTCCCCGTCCCTTCCACGATCTGCAGGCCATTGTGCCCCAGGACTTTGCCTCCTCCCTCTCTCCTCTTCTCCCCTCGGTCTTCTTCTTCTTCTCCTCCTCCTCCTCCTCCCCCGATTCTGCCGTCTCTACCTTCAACTGCTCTCTCGTCTCCACCTTCGATTCACTTGCCCCCCTCTCCTCCCGCCCGGTTCACTCCTTTAACCGTCGCCCTTGGCTCACCCCCACCATTCGCCATCTCTGCTCCTGCACCCAGGCTGCTGAGCGCCTCTGGCACAAATCCCACTATCGCACTGACTTCCTCCACTTCAAATTCTGCCTCTCATCGCTCAACTCTGCTATCTCCCTCACTAGACAGCAATACTATGCCTCCCACATGGAGTCCTGCTCCTGGGATCCTCACCGCCTCGTTTCCACCTTTTCCCCTTCTCAAACCCCCTGTCTCTCCGCTTAGGATCTTGCTCTCTTTTTCATCTCTAAGATTGACAAGATCTGCCTGGATATTGCTTCCAAGTCCTCTCCCTCTACTACTCCCCACTCCTCTCCTGTCCTCCTTCCCTCCCGCCTCTCTTGAGGAAATCTCAAACCCCTCCACTTGCCCCCTGGACCCTACTCCTTCCTGCCTCCTGACCTCCATTGCCTCCACCGTCGCCCCTCCCCTGCACATCATCAACCTCTCCCTCTCTACCGGCTCCTTCCCCTCTGCCTTTAAACAAGCCACTGTCTCCCCCATCCTCAAAAAGTCGACTCTGGATCCCTCTGAACTCTCTAATTATCATCCTGTCTCGCTCCTTCCTTTTTCCTCCAAGCTCCTTGAACGGGTTGTCTACTCCCGTTGCCTCGACTTCCTCTCTGCCAACTCCTCCCTTGACCCCCTCCAATCTGGCTTCCGCCCCCTTCACTCCACTGAAACCGCTCTGGCTAAGATCACCAACGATCTTCTTGTGGCTAAATCCAACCACGTTTACTCTATTCTTGTCCTCCTTGATCCTCTGCTGCCTTTGACACTGCTGACCACTCGCTCCTGCTTGAATCGCTCCACTCCCTGGGATTCCGGAACTCTATCCTCGACTGGTTCTCCTCTGACCGCTTCTTCAATGTATCTCTTCCTAACTCCTCACCCTCCTCCTCCCTACCCCTCTCAGTCGGGGTTCCCCAAGGCTCTGTCCTTGGCCCTCTCCTCTTCTCTATCTACACCCAATCCCTAGGCAAACTCATTGCCTCCCATGGCTTCCAATACCACCTCTATGCTGACGACACTCAACTCTGTCTCTCTACTCCTTCTCTNGTCGGGGTTCCCCAAGGCTCCGTCCTTGGCCTTCTCCTCTTCTCTATCTACACCCAATCCCTAAGCAAACTCATTGCCTCCCACGGTTTCCAATACCACCTATACGCTGGTGACACTCAACTCTATATCTCCACTCCTTCCCTCTCCCCCTCTATTCAAGCTTGTCTCACCAGCTGTCTCTCTGATATCTCCGCCTGGATGTCTCAACGCCAACTCAAACTGAACATGGCGAAAACTGAACTCCTAATCTTCCCTCCCAATCCTTCCTCTCCCTCTTCCCTGTCAATTACCATTGATGGGGTCTCCATCCTTCCTGTCCTCCAAGCTCACAGCTTTGACTCGCATCTTACCTTCAAACCCTATATTGACTCTGTGGCCAAATCCTGTCGCTTCTCCCTCCACAACATTGCCAAGATCCACCCTTTTCTGTCTGTCTCCTCTGCTAAAACTCTCATCCACGCCCTAGTCATCTCACGCCTCGACTATTGTAACCTCCTCCTCGCTGGCCTTCCCCGCTCTCACCTTTCTTCCCTTATCTCTGTTCAAAACTCTGCTGCCAGGATCAACCACCTAGCCCATCACTTTGACCACGTGCAGCCTCTCCTCTCCTCTCTCCACTGGCTCCCTCTTCCTGAGCGTATTCTGCACAAGCTCCTTGTCTGCACTTACAAAGCCCTTCACAACCTCACGCCCCCCTACCTCTCTGCCCTGATCTCCCTCTGAAACCCTGCTCGAGCACTTCGCTCCTCCGCCATCCCCTCCCTCACCCTTCCACGCCTCCCCTGCTCCCACAACCACCTTTGTCCCTTCTCCCTCGCTGCCCCGCACGCCTGGAACTGTCTCCCTGCCCTCGTCCACCTGGCTCCCACCCTCCACGCCTTCAAGTCCTTCCTCAAAACCCACCTCTTCTGCTCCGCCCTTCCTAACTCCTGCTAAGCATCCCCACCCAGGATTATCCCCCACCTGCTATCTGTAAACTCCCAACTTACTGTAACCAAGTCAAGAACGTGCACCTGAACTTTTGCATCCTCATGAATGTCACATCCCTTGTCTCACTGTCTGTTCCCCCTTCCCTGTCTCTCCTTCCCCTGTCTCTAGATTGTAAACCCCCAGGCGGGACCATGTCTATATTATTCTCTGTAAAGTGCCAGGTACATTGCTGGCGCTATATAAATGTTTATAATAAAATAATAATAATAATAATAAATTAATTATCCATTCCCTGCTGTTCGCTACCAGTTCCCGACACTCTGATGTTGCAGCCTCTGACCTACTTGACTAATAGGCATTAACAGACCTATCTTCCAAAGATGTATCCAATCTTTGTTTAAACCCAGCTATACACCTTGGTTTGATCCAATAAGGCACTTTTTATGTTCTTACAATAAGAACAGACAAAGAGCGGCCACAATTGAGAGAGAGTGGATATAAGAACCGATGGCCCATCGATCCCGGCACTCTGTCTCCGACAGTGGCCAATCTCAGTCACTGTTGGGGGAGTCCCCAACAGGTCACAATGGGGCGACCCATTCCCTCCCCATTCCCTCCCAGCTCCCGACAGTCAGCGTGGAACGACACTGAGATTATTCTTGACTATGAGAAACAAGTCAAGAAAGAGAAAGCAAAGTTCATTCCCGCTTTCCACACTTCACCCCTGGTCCAACTTGTTGACCAATCTATCTTTATCGTGGTACCTTGTCAGCTCCACACACTGTCCCATCTCTCACGGCTCCAATATCGTACACATCGCTCCCCAGATGAAATTCTGTGCCCCAGCACAAGACGCCGTCCACTAGTGTTTGAACGATGCCCTGAGTAGTTGTAATACTTGGTATTCTTTTAATATTTGTGCACTGCAGCCTTCCGCACAACATATTGCTGAAAGAAAAGAAACACTATTGTTTAATGCATCTGAAGGGCCGCCTCTTCCCTCATGTTCTGTCACGCCCTCTCAGGCGAGCCAGCAGTGCCCTCTTGCTGGTACCAGCTGCCAAAGATGTTTCTACAACAACAGCACGCACAGCGGGGTTCTCGGCGGCTGCCCCACAATTATGGAACTCCATCCCCTTCGAGATTGGTCTAAGCCTGAGCCTGATCATCTTCTGGGAAACCATGGCAGGAAGGACTACGGGGTAGGTGTGATTGGGGGGTGGGGGGTTAGGGAAAGGGTTGTGGGAGTTTGTAAGTCACCCTGAGCCTTAATAGGAAGGGGGGGCATATAAATCCAAACAAATAAATAAGAAAGTAAAATAAAAGCTTTCACACACAACAAAGCATTGAGTGTGGGAGCTGTGTGCACACCCGTGCAAAGCACGGAATCACTTTCCTTACTTCCTTCTCTCCTTAGACCCTTTCCTACATGCTTTCTTAGCCCTAGCAGATCAGCATTGCGGCTGAGATGCATGTGTTCCCATTTCAAAGGGAAATTCAGTGTCCGGTGTTTCTGTCATTTTCATCACTTTTATCCCTTTACAGGACTTTTTTTGGTCACTTTCTGGGAATTTTACAAGAGTTTTATGGCAGTTTTACACAACTTTTAGCAATTTCCAGCACTTCCCTGGTGCTTAGTGGGCAGGTTTTCATCTCCACAGCCCCTCGGGCTGGGCACACACGGTGCTTGGGACCAGTCATTGGCAGCCCCATTCAATGTGCAAAAAGTATCTGAAAATGGTGAAACCAGCAGGAAAGCCGGTAAGTTTTCCTTTGCCTCGCGAATCTCTGTGAATGCCCTGCTTCCGACGAAAACAGCACTCTCTGATTTTTTTGTTTCGGGTCTTAGGATGATCTTCCAGCGATGGTGCGCAGTAGGAGCCAGAGCTCATTTGGGAGCTCATTAGCAGAGCTCCCAATCTTGTTAAAGGGACACGACATGGCAGAACATTCCCCTCTGGATTTCAGGGACAGGGGAAAGTCCTCTCCTTAATTTCAATAGCTTCCGGAGGGAGGGAGGGATAGAGAGAACAATCCAGCCAGAAATCTCCTGGAGCCTTAGGCAATGTTGCCAAGCTGTGAATTTGACTGTCATGTCCAGTGACTCTGCTATCTCTACACCTCACCCCAGATTCCTTACAACACCATCTTCCTCTGAAAGGTGAGAAACTGCCTCATTTTAAAAATAAGGTGACACAAGGAGTAGAGTTCAGATTAACAAGTATCATTGTCTTAAACCAGGGATGGGGAACTTCAGTCCCAGGAGCCAAATGAGGCCCATGGCAAGTTTTTAAACTTTTCAAATGGCCCCTTTCCAGTTCCATGATCTGGACCCTGGATCTAGTTCCTACCTGCAACCACTGAAAAACTGAGCTCAAGATAATTGAGAGCAAAAATCAGGGACTTGCACACAAGAGTAGAGGACAGACCCATGACACAAATCAATGAACTGGGCTTCCTTTTTATTAAGTACGTGCCTTAAGCTCCGCACCCGCAACGTGGAGCTTGTATTAATTTTCAAAATGTCCCCTGGGATGGAAAAGGTCTTCCCAATCACACCACTAATGCTCCAGTAGCAACAGCTATTTAACTACTGGGCAATATGCAAAATCCTTCCTTAGAGACTTGATTAAAATGAGCAGGAGGCTGTTGCTATCATAGTTTAACTGATAGAGGACTGAAAAGGAAACTTAAAAGGTCAAGGTTTCAAGTCTGGTATATGTGAAAGGATGTGATGGGAGTATGGGTGTTTTCTGTGGGAGGTGTAGTCTCTTTAACCAAAACGGCTGTGCATGGGGTCAGTTATTTGTATTTGTGCTTTTCGTAATCTTCTACCTCTTCCGCTCTGCCGTCCCCGACTCCTCGCTTCCCTCACCTAACCTCGGCTGATACCCTCCATCCAGTACAATCTGTTACCTGAGCTCTGTGTACTCGTATCCTCACCACACGGACCAACCAGCCATCATTCTCGACGTAACCAAGCCAAGCACATGCACCTGGGACCTCGCATGCTAGTGAATGTTACACTCCTTGTCTCTCCCTCTGTTCCCCTTCCTTCATCTCCCCCGCACCCCTGTCTCTCAGATTGTAAAGCCCTAGGGGCAGGGACCGTGTCTATTCCATTACTTTGTAAAGCGCCAGGTACATTGCTGGCGCTATATAAATGCTTGCTAATTAATAATAATAATAAATCATTTTAAAAGGGGAGCATTAGTTTGGGGGAGGGTGGAAAATAGGGCTTGCTTCTTATTCGTAGAGAGGTTGTTAGTTGAGGAGGGTGAAACTGGTCATGGGTCTGGCTCAGGAAGATCGCTGCCTTGAAGGAGAATGAGGCATGAGTCTGGTTTGGGAGAGGGGAGAATGGAATATGGGGCTGGCTTGAGGGGTGGCTGCGGGGTTGGGGTTGGGGAATTGGGCTGGCTCAGGGAGGGGTCACTGGTGGGCATAAGGCATGGTTCTGGATTGGGAGGGTGTGGTTTCTGGCTCAGAGGGAACTCATTAGGGTTTCTGGCTCAGAGGGAACCCCAGCGGTTCCAGAAGGCTCTGAGGGAGTTATCCCTGGACCCTGACGGCCACTCTGTCGATGTGCTGGTACAGCATTGGAACATCTTGCTGGGGACGGCAATCGATAGGGTGGCTCAGAGATGTCCCCTGCCCCTGTCTCGATGCCGCAGGGCCCCTTGGTTTACTGAGGGGCTGCGGTGTATGAAGCGGGTAGGCAGGAGCCTAGAGCGATGCTGGCGTTGGACTCGCTCTGAATCTGATCGACTTCTCCATAGGGCCCATTTGCGGTCCTATGTTGAGGCTGTGAAGACAGCAAAGAAGGAATTCTATGTTGCCCTCATAGTGTCTGCAAAGTCACGTCCAGTGGAGCTGTTCCAGGTGGTGCGGGGGTTGGTCAGTCCGGCCTCCCTCCGCCTGGACGGGGACTTGTCCCAGGCNACTGAAATTCATTAGCACACAAAGGATCCAATCAAAATTGTTCTGTTTTGGTGCAAGACACTGTAAAAAGCACATAGAGATTCAGGATTCCTCCTACCCAGTTGTTCTTATGGTTGACATAGACAATGAGCAACACCAAATAAGCAAAATGACAAAGGTGTATGTCTTGCTAATCACTTGTATTTTTCAGAATGCCCCAAACTATCCCTTTACTTTTCCATCACTGGTGGGATGCTTCATTCAATCTACTGCACCACTATAGTGGATTCAGTATTGACTGGGGAAGAGACAAGGAAGACGGTCATGTTGGTGCATGTTGGAAGTCCTACCCATTGGGGCGTGGTAGAGAACCATCCCCAAGCCTGTAAAATATTTCAGAACATAAACAGCGTTTCAAGTGTGACCACTTGTCTTGTGTGTTATGTGGCTACTAAAAGAGTTTAAAACAGAGGTGGAGAACCTCCAGCCTGTGAGCCAAATATGATTTGTGCAGCTGTTTCTTACTTGGCCCCTTTCCAGTTTCTGGATCTGGCCCGTGCAACCAGTCCCTACCCTCATGCACAGAATAGAGCGAGTGAGCTCAGGGAAAGCGAGCAGAGAAAAGGGCAGGCACTCAAGAATAGGGGATGGGTCCATGGCACAGATCCATGATCTGGATCCTCCCCTTCCTTCCCCCATGCTGAGCAGCGCATACACCTTGAGCACTCTTTCCTCCAACTTCTATCTAACCCATGTAGCTTGTACTAATTTTCAAAATTATCCACAGGAGGGAAAAGTTCCCCACCTCTGTTTTCTCCTGCTTCTATTTCCATCTCTGGTTCCTCCTGCTATGCTCCTCCCCCTCATGAAGAGAAGGAGCTGGTATGGGAGATTCCACTCCTGGTGCACTGATCCCTAGGAAGGAAAAGCCCTCTTGTGGTCCATCTACAGAAGCCCAGGATGGAGAGAGACTTGGGCTGCTCAGCTGCCTATTGGGGGTTAGCTGTGGGGCAGGAAGAACATTTTGCTACCAAACATCTGATTGCTGGCAGCAGACCCCTTCTCAGTCTGGAATGCCCACAACACTACCAGCCCACACCCCCAGTCCCACTCTTTCACCTGCCAGGCAGAAGCATCACCAGGTTGGTTGGGCCCTGGTGCAGATGATTGAATAGACCCCTCCTGGCAAGGGACAAAGCTGTATCAGGGATCATGGGTCTCCCAAGCTTGTGGGCCCCAGTGCAGTTGAACCACCTGTCCCTATTAAAGTTATACCCTTACTACAAGGGTTGGATCAGGTACTGTTGTCAGCAGACCAGGGGAAATGTCACATGGTCCAATACATGTGTAAAGCCCCAGCTCCAGGATTTCATGTGTGTGCCACTGCAGGCAGAAGTAACATGTAACAGTATCCTTAGATTTAAACAAGCTTTTGGAGACGCCTAATGTCTATAGAAATGTTTCCATGTAATGTTGGCCACCGTTTAATATAAATTTTCAGTGCCAGCTTTGCAAAGTGGAGTGAATGTAGGAGGGAGTGTAAAATGAGCCTAACTGCTTTCATTGGCCAGGTGGCGGAATGTGTGAAAAGTAAAAGCACTACTTCCAGCTGTGTTGTGTGTTGCTTTCTCCTCTTCCTTCAGAGGGAACAATCAAAACAGACTGATGAATGTCTTGTTGGGCCTAGCAGCCTGATCCTCAAAGCCAGGGACAAAACAAGGAGGGAAGATGGAGTGGAGTTCTTCTCCAGCCCCCCTCAAACTGGGGCTGCTGTCCCACAAGCCCCCTGATTCCAGTCTTCTCTTATATCCCCCAGCAAAGGTGGACTAGCACAGAGACAGAGCAGGATACAGTAAACAGCAGAGGGAACAGCAGCTGGGGCAACGACCGGACTAAGCCATTAAGTCCTGCCGCCCCCTAAGGAAGGAGAGGAAATCCCCGCTTTACACTAGGCTGATCCTAGTAGCAGAGTGAGAAAGGGTGAGATGGAATGAGACCTATCAGCTAGGGGCACAATTGTGCAAGCTACTGCGGGTTTCAGTGGCCCAGCCATATGGGGACAGAACCTTGAGAAAGAGGAACCTCAAGAAAGAATCCCACTTGACCACAGATCATATAACACCCTTGCTCAAAGTGCTTTGTCAGCATAAGCCCCTTCGAAGCGATTCAAGACTGTGCTGGTAGAGCAGATCAAAGCCTTTGCTTTCAAAAGTAACTAGTAATTTTTGGTGCCCCAATTTTTGGGTGTCCAGTCAAGACTCTCTTAAAGAGGCTGGATTTTCAATGAGTGGGTGCTTAGGTCTCCTTAAGGCATCTCATGCTGGACATTCAATGCTGAGGCACCCAAAGTCACTTGAATTAGCCCAATTTTCCCCGTACACTTACTGTCGGCCCTCCACTGATGACTGCTGCTACCAACCTGTTTGTAACCAAGCCAAGCACACGCACCTGAGACTTCGCATCCGCCTGAATGTTTGTTTGTCTTCTCCCCTGTCTCTCCCACTGTCCCCTCTCCCTGTCTCCCCCCTTTTGTCTTTTAGATTGTAAGCCACAGGCAGGGACCACGTCTAGTTCTGTGTTCTGTACAGCACCAGGTCATACGACTGGCACTATATAAATGTCTAATAATAATAATAATAATAATAATGGCTGCTTGTTGTTATTTGCAAGCTATGTATTGAGGGGGCTGGATGCATTGCGGCTAGAAGACCTATTCTCCCACCCTGTGAACAAGAGAGCCAAAATAGAGAGACCACCTGACTAGGCAGTGACTAGCACTAAAACAAACTTATCCTGGCAGAAACATAAACAGGAAAATAGTCACCCAGCTGAACTGTCAACAACCAACGCGTGACCTAGTCAGCCAAAAAAGCACCATGGGGCAGAATCAGCTGCCGAGCCCTCCACACATGGGTTTTGTTTTTCTTTTGCTTCCTTTGCTTGTTTAAGAGGGTTTACACCCATTTTCCAGGCTGACACAGAAAAGCCAAGGAGAGCTACTTCCAAAGAAGTCCGCCAACCTCATGAAGTCAGTCAAGGGTGAGAATGAAACGCCTAAATAAACTATTCTCCTGGTTCAATGCTCCTCTGAGCCTTCTTCTCCCTCTTTTGTGTCATTTGCTTTTATGTTGCCTCATAAAATGCTTTTTAAGAAAAATTTCAAATTCATTTTTAGCTAGTGGGTTGCCCTGTAAATTAGACGCATAAACATGCAAGACCTACTTAACTTCACACTTCTTATAGCCGAGTCCTTTTTCCCCACAGTTGCCAGACCGGTCTCCTCGCATGTTCACTTCTTTGAAGCAACTCAGCGGAGCCAGTTTTGCATCTGCAAGGGCAATGGGGGAAAAGATAAGTCAATTACAGCATCACAGGAAAGGCGCATCATCTGTTTTATTAACTTGCCCATTTCAAAGCTTTCAGAAAGAAGAGTTGGATACACCTTTCTGTCTCTACTCGTCCCATTCGCTCTGTCGTTAAGCAGGCTATTATTGCCCCATCCCTAAAGAACCCACTCTTCATCCCTCCATCCCCTCCAACTATCACCTGACTTCACTCCTCCCCTTCACTTTCAAGCTCCTTGCTACCCGACTCTTGGCTTCCTCTCCTCCAATTCCACTCTTCAGCCTGGCTTCACTCTTCTCCATTCAATGGAGACCACTCTCACCAGTTATGAATTACTTCCTCGTAGCCACGTCTACACTCCTCCCGCTCAATCGCTGGACAAACTCATTACGTTTCCTAGCTTTCACCATCACCTGTATGCTGATGCTCCTCACCTCTCTCTCTCCACTCCCACTTACCCTGTCTCCCTCCATCCAACCTCGCATCTACTGTCTTTCTAACATCACCGCTTGGATGGATCACCATCATCTCAGCCTTAATATGTCTAAGGCCTTTTTCAAAGGAGCACGGCTGAGGGGTGGGTCGTTGGAGATGGGTAGAGGGATCCACGCACCGGGATACGAATGGGTGCCAGCCAAGCAGGTCAAGGGAGGGTCACAGGAGGTCACTGCCCCCATATCCTGGCCCTCACCCACCCAACCCAACACACAGGCACCCACTACATTGATTGGACGCAAAACCACACCCAGAAGTATGATGTGGCTAACGGAGGACAAACAAAGTAATAGCAAATATCACTGCCCATACCCAATCAGACACAAGGTGGGTGGGGGAGGAGGGACTAGGGAAGGCACAGCAGAACAACAGTAGCAGCGCCTGAATTGCCAGACACCAGCGAGAAAGTCAGGCACCAAGCAGTCCAAACCCCCTTGCAACAGCTGGCAACCCATGGGCAGTTCAGGGGAAAAGGGAAAGGCAGGAGGAGGGGTCACGGGGTAATAAAGCTGTGCCATGGGGCACAAAGCAGCAATACCCCCTTGCCCAGCTAACGGGACAGAAGAACACACACGGTCCCAAACACTGGAGACAATGGGTGGGAACAGACAGAAAGCAAACCCCCCAGAATACCATTGCATTCCCGTCGCAATGCATGGTGCAGGGATGCACAGGGCAATAGTACAGCCCCACAGCATGCAGTGGGAAGTTCAAGGTGGTACCATAGTGATCCCAAAGGGGACAAACTCCATTAGAGTTAACAGTCATAATACACACACCTGCTGCCCAGAGGGGTTGCCCAAAGTGACAGGGATGCCAGGGGTACAAGGCGCAGAACGACCCACACAGCCCAATCAGCAAGGACAGGGGCCACTGGAGCAGACAAACCAGGGCTGCACCGATAACAGTACAGCACCACAAGGACAGCAGAACACATAGCGGCAGACCCAGGGCAATCCCCGCAAACACCCCACACCCGCCCGAGGAGACCAGATCACCCCCCGTAGGAAGTACCACATGGACAGCGCTGTTATGAAGCAAAACAAAAAAATATTTATTACGAATAGCTGAATGTAGCAAAGTAAAAAACCAAAAAACTAGGGACGCCTCCCCCAGGCCCTGCTCCACTGAGCACTCTGGTCCCAGGAGGGGTTGTGCACCCACCTCCTGCTGACTAAGGGTGATTTCAGACGTTACGTTTGTCTGAAATCACCACAGTCAACCTCAGTCAACCGCGTGTGTGTGAATGGAGGTGAACATCTGTTTGCACGCATCCAGATGTTCACCTTAGTCAACCATCCCCCGCGGTGAACCAAACCACGCTTTGTTCTCCCACACCATGGTGGCGAACGAAGCGTGGTTAGGGGGAATCCAGAATGCGGTGAAGGAAAAGTAACGTCTGTTACCGTACCTCCACCGCGTTCCGGAGTCCTGGCGGCGGGCGGTGGCAGCGGCCGGATAGGCCGCTGTGGCTGCCTGTCTCGGGGAGGGCGGGTGGCCGGGGAGCGCAGGGGGCGGGGCTGGGGAGCCGCACGCTGCGTCATGTGGCCCCGCCCCCTCCAGGGGGGTTGCAGAACAGATGTTACGGCCCGCAGCGTTGACCTTGGGCTGTGGTTTGGCGGTCCCACGGCCGGGGGCAAAGGGGCAAACGTCTGTTGGTGCACCCCTTCACCCCTGCCCGTGGTCCGAACCACCCCATGGCCTGGGGTCAATGCTGCTGGCCATAACGTCTGAAATCAACCCAGGACCACCTCCAGGACCCCCTGGGTCCATTCAGTTACCATTTCTTGAACTGAAGGAGAGAAGGAAGGTCCCCATTAAGCATGCCTCCCTCAGGACATATTCCCAGTAGCCCACAGTGGCTATAGCGTGAGGGATGGAATGCATGAAGTGGGGTCACTCGCAGAGCTCCCAGTACTCCCGGGTTCTTGCCCTAAAGTCGGCCACTGCCGACTGGAGGTCCGCCGCTATCTCAGCCAGTAGGTGGAGGGTCTAGGGCATTAGGAAGGCGAGAAAAATACAATAGAAAGGAGAGAATAGATGGGGGTAGATGCATAGAACAAGCCCCCCCCCCAACCCCCCAGCCCATAAACGCATCCCCAAGCACTCATGGGTAGTTCCAGGGAGGCCCTTGGCCGGTCAATCCATGAACATCACTGCACCTGCCCCATCAGGGAGGCAAACGCATGTGTAAAGGGCCATGGCCTAACAAGGATAAGATACAGGTGTTCAGTGTCATCAATATGCTGATGAAACCCAACTCTACCTTTCCTTTTCAGCTGGTCCAGGCCCGGCAGTTTCGGTGCTTACACATTGTTTGGCGACTGTGGGGGACTGGATGAGGGCGAGACGTCTGAAGCTGAATCCTGATAAGATGGAAGTGTTGCTGGTGGGTGAGGTTGGGGGGCTGGAGGTGATGGAGGCCCCCGTCATTGATAGGGTCCTCCCTTCCTTGGTCCCTCAGGTCTGTAGCCTGGGGATGCTCCTTGATTTGCATCTCAACCTGGATGCTCAGGTGGCGACTGTGGCGAGGAGAGCGTTTTGTCAGTCACAGCTGGTGCAGCAATTACGTCCATATATCTCAGGCTCTACATGGGGCTACCCATGGTGATAGTTCACAGAGTGTAGCATGCGCAGAATGTGGTCTCTTGACAGGGATGGGTCATCGTGAGCACATATCACCAGTGCTCCGTGGGCTGCACTGGCTGCCTATAGTTTTCCAGGCCCGATTCAAGGTGTTGGTTCTTACCTATAAAGCCTTATATGGTCTGGGTCCCACTTACCCGCGGGATCGCCTCATCACCCTGGGTCCTGGATCGGCCCCTGTGATTGGCTGGGAGTGTCCGCCTCGAATTCCCCCATCTACAGCAGGTGGCAATGATGGGGAGGGCATTCTCAGTGGCTGCGTGGAATTGTCTCCCGGCGGAAGTCCGCTTGTCCCCGGGATCTTCCCTCCTTCCAGAAGAAATGTAAGACCTGGCTGTTTCGGCAGGCGTTTGGTGAGGGAGAAGGGTGAGGGGCGGTGGATGGGGGAGGGAGGGGTTTTTATCCTTGATACTGTTGTCGTCTTATATTTGATGCTGTATTTTTATTGATTTTTTTTGTTTTATTTTTATATTGTAAGCCACCCTGGGCTGCCTGCGGCAGGATGGGGCAGCATAGTAAGAATTTAAAATAAATAAATAAATAAACAAACCCGTAGCGGCCGGGACCCCTCCGCTGCCTCCTGAGGCCATGGTGATGTCGAACCGAATGAGGGCATGCGGAGGGGTGTGGCTAGTGCCGGGCCGTGCGTGGAACATCACAGCAAAGACGAGATAAAGGGTCGGGACAGTACAACACACAACAGATCAGATATACTGGCCATAGACATGGCTTAACCCCACAACACGTTCGCGTGAAGGGAGCCCCCTATCCCACCAGTGACGGCCATCCATTGCCTGCCATAGCTAATGGGATGGGTGCAGCGCTTCACCATCTCACGCAGGCTGCAGAGGGGATGTACGGGAGCATCCATGATGGAGGGCCAGAGGGCATGGCTACATTTGGTCAAGCATGCAGCTCTGCACTGGACCTCCATGCACAGTGACACAGAGCTCTCTGTACGGCAGCAGGGACTACCACTGATGGGGAAGGGCATAGATTGGCTTGTGGGCAAGACGTCGGTCCAGAGGGCCAGGCACAACTGGATAGACACCATAGCGAGGGGGTTTCTCAGTGCATCCCTGGTCCTGGCTACACACGTGGCCACGATCCCAAATGCCATTTGCTGCAACATCCCCACAAGGATGGGGGAGTGGAACCAGTCCAGTAATTATGACTGGTGGAAGACCATCATTGCCACGTGGGGAGATGACTGGGGGACAGAGCAGTTCAGCATGCCTCGAAGTCTGCAGTCTGCCTTGTAGGTGTTCTCTGGCCACATCTGGAGTCAGAGAGAACCAACATGAGGGACCCTCCACCATTGGGATAGTGCGTGGCTATAGCAGTTGGGTGGATGGTTGTCCCCATATCCTGCTGCTGTGTGGCACAGCTAGTTGGTGCGGGCACCTCCACGGTCGCAATGAACGCCATCAAGGTTTGCATGGCCATATCTGTGGATAGGATGGAGTGGGCGATCAACCTGGTTGGGCATGGGTAGGTGATCCATTGCTGTACCATAATGTCCATTCCCCACTGCTGCAGGGCCATAGACAGGACACACATTCCCCTATTCCTTCCTTCAGCCAGCACAGATAGCTCTCTCATTCGCAAAGGGTGAATACTGAATGACCATGAAAGCCGTTTTGAATCAAAGGGGTCACTCCTAGGATGTATTTGCCATTGTTCTGGGAAGGACCCATGACTCGAGGATCCTCTGTGCCTTTCCATTTCTCTGTGAGGATGTCTATGGGGGTAACTGCCCCGATTACATATGGGAGTAACGTGGGCACAGCCTTGAGTCCCGTTATCATTGTGGATCCAGCCTATCCCATTACGCCGTGATTGATGAAGGAGTACCCCGTTCCACAAACACCTGTGCCTAGCTATGCTCCACCAGCTGTGCCCTGTAATCCGCATTAGCGGTTCCTATGCTGAGTTGGTGCCTATTGTTGAATCAAGGTGTGTTCGACCTGGATATGCCCCCTTGCCCATGATGGCGGCTTGTGTGCTGCATAACATCTGCAATACCCGGCGGAGGAGGAGGAGGGGCACAACCATCCTCTCCTGCCTTCCATGGGTGTTCCCATGGCCCTGTTCCAAAGGACCTGAGGTGGCACAGAGGGGTGCTTGTCCTTCTGGGTCCGTGTCACCCTTGCTCACCTCATTGCTTTGGTAGGCAACTGCTTCTCCTAGACCCTCTATGTATATATATGCACACCTACATATATATCTATATATACTTATTAATTATTATTATTATTATTGTTATTAACAAACATTTATATAGCACAAGCAGTGTACCTGGCACCTTACAAAGTAATAAAATAGACACGGTCCCTGCCCCTAGGGCTTACAATCTGAGATACAGGAGCTGGGGGAGAGACATAGGAAGGGGAACAGAGAGAGAGACAAGGGGTCTAACATTCATGAAGATGCGAGGTCTCATGTGCACGTACTTGGCTTGGTTACGATGATAATGACAGCTGTCAGGTCCATGTGGCAAGGATAAGGGTAAACAGACCGTAGGTATAGGAAATAGTGGCTCAGCAGGATAAAGAGTCAGACAGAGCAGAGCAAAAGAGGTGAGTTTTAAGGAGAGATTTGAAGGTATGAAGGGAGGGGGCAAGGCGGATGTGGACAGGGAGGGAGTTCCAGGCATGGGGGGCAGCAAGTGAGAAGGGACGAAGGCGCTTAGCAGAGCAGGGAAGGCGTGGAAGGGTGAGAGAAGGGACAGAAGAGGAGCGAAGTGCACGGGCTGGAGTATGGAGGGCGATAAGTGCAGAGAAGTAGGGGGGAGCGAAGTTGTGAAGAGCTTTATAGGTGAAGACTAGGAGCTTGTGCAGGATTCGTTCAGAAAGGGGAAGCCAGTGAAGTGAAGAGAGGAGGGGCTGCACATGGTCGAAGCGACGGGCGAGGTAGATGACCCTGGCAGCAGAGTTTTGGACAGAGATAAGGGGAGAAAGGTGAGACTGGGGAAGGCCAGTGAGAAGGAGGTTACAGTAATCGAGGCGAGAGATGACCAGAGCATGAACAAGAGTTTTGGCAGACGAGACAGAGAGAAAAGGGCGAATCTTAGCAATGTTATGGAGGGAGAAGCGACAGGATTTAGCAACAGAGTCAATGTAGGGTTTAAAAGAAAGGGGTGAGTCAAAGATGACGCCTAGGCTATGGGCTTGGGGGACAGGCAGGATGGTGACTCCATCAATAATTATTGACAGTTTGGAAGGAGAGGAAGGATGAGGGGGGAAGATAAGTTCAGTTTTAGCCATGTTGAGTTTGAGTTGACGTTGAGACATTCAGGTAGAGATGTCAGAGACAGTTGATGAGACGAGCTTGAACAGAGGGCGAGAGAGAGGGAGCAGAGAGATAGAGTTGAGTGTCATCAGCATAGAGGTGGTATTGGAAGCCATGGGAGGCAATGAGTTTGCCTAAGGATGAGGTATAGATCGAGAAGAGGAGAGGGCCAAGAACAGAGCCTTGAGGAACACCAACTGAGAAGGGGAAGGAGGAGGAGGCGGAGTTGGAGAGAGACACATTAAAGGAGCGGTCAGAGAGGTAGGAGGAGAACCAGTTATGGACAGAGCCACAAAAGCGAAGGGAGTGAAGGGAATCCAGCAAGAGTGAGTGGTCAACAGTATCGAAGGCAGCAGAGAGATCAAGGAGGACAAGAATGGAATAGAGACGTTTAGATTTAGCCACCAGAAGATCGTTGGTGATCTTAGCGAGAGCAGTTTCAGTAGAATGAAGGGGGCGGAAGCCAGATTGGAGGGGGTCGAGGGAGGAGTTGGAAGATAGGAAGTCAAGGCAGCGGGAGTAGACAACACGTTCAAGCAGCTTGGAAGCAAAAGGAAGGAGTGAGACAGGACAATAGCTAGAAGGGTCAGAGGGGTCAAGAGTGGACTTTTTGAGAATAGGAGAGAGTGTGGCATGTTTGAAGGCAGAAGGGAAAGATCCAGTAGAGAGGGAGAGGTTGATGATGTGTAAGAAGGAGGGGCGACAGTGAGAGTAATGGAGGTGAGAAGGTGGGAAGGAATGGGATCAAGGGGGCAAGTGGAAGGGTTGGAGGAGGAGAGCAGAGAGATTTCCTCAAGGGAGGCAGGGGAGATGGAGGACAGGAGAGAATATATGTGTGTATACGAGTCTGTATATACATATCTATTCCATTCCTATATATCATAACTGTAGGTAATTCCAGCACTATAATTAATGGTCATATGTGTGTTCTTTACTCATTCAATGCCTCTTTGGGCTTGTCAGTGCTTTCCTTCTTTGCTACGGCCATTGGGAGTGCTGTCCTTGCATTACCGAAGGGAATACAGGATAGGGGTGCCCCATCATCACTGTCTGATCATTATCCTTTTGGGGTGGGCGTGGGAATAGCGTTTTCCACGTGTGGCCCATACTCTCCCCTCTAGACCATGATCCTTGGCCCCACTGTTCCACCTCGTGGCCCTTTCCAGCTTGGTTGGGAATGCCCTGGCAGGACCGTAGGGGTGACTAAACACATTGCACTTGGTGATGAATGGGATTCCTGGCATTCTTATTTGGATTGGGGATGGGAGCGTCTAAGTCTTTACAGGACTCACTTATAACATTGGCATGTTTTCAAGATTTGCTTTTAGGACTCAGAAAGTCAAGATCCTTCTGATTTTGTAGCCCATCTTGTGATTTTAAGCATCAAACAATGGATAAAGGTATAAGAGCAGCCAACCCTGTGAATACAGCTAGAGTCATACCCTATGCGAGGGGTGGGGCATGATCTAGCCAGGTCGATCAGACCATTTGGGGTGCTACAGCTAAACCTGTTAGACTGACAGTTCTACATACTGCACGATTCCTCATGAACTGGCTGGTAATGCTGAAGTGTCGACAGACAATGGAACAGCTAGAACCTGGAAGGGAACGGAGCCCGTCACCAAAAAGGAAACTCATCAACCTTCAGGATCAAAACTTAACAAAATGAGGAGCCTACATTTCGTTTTTTAAATCCATGCTTAGATTCACACTAATTATTAAATATGATGGTATCAGGGCACTGGCCAGGGTGGAACAGGGGCGTGGTTATATTGGAAAGGGGTGGGGCAATCCCTTGGCCACACCACCCAACACAGCCATGTCCCCTCCCCAAGCATAGTGATGTCATGGCAGTGGAAAGTGTGGGTCTCCAGCCCCCCCCCAAGTTTCCTTGAGTGAGGAGTGAGTGGGGAGCTGAAGCCATCCATGTGCAACCACCCTGCCTTCTTCCTTCTCCCCGCCCATACGAACATAAGAACATAAGTAATGCCATAATGAGTCAGACCAATGGTCCATCAAGCCCAGCATCCCGTCCGCCGACAGTGGCCAATCTCAATCGCATGGGAGAAGAACCAACAGTACCAATGGGCGATCCATTCCCTGTTGTCCACTCCCAGCTCCAGACAGTAAGAAGTTCATCCCGTAAGCCACTTGGTTAATAGCCATTAATGGACCTATTCTCTAAGAACTTATCCCAGTCCTTTTTTAAACCCAGCCATACCTGACAATGTCCTCTGGTAACAAATTCCATACGTTAATTACGCGTTGTGTGAAAAGTACTTCCTTTTATTAGTTTTAAATCTGCCGGCAGCTAGTTTCATGGAGTGTCCCCTAGTTCTAGTACTATTTGAGAGGGTATATAACTGTTCCCTGTCTACTCGTTCCACACCACTCAAGATTTGCCCATTGCAAGTGCAGAGAGAGAGGGAAGGAAGAGGGGAGGGCAGAGAAGAAGAGCTGTCTCCCACTCGCAGAGTGCGCTCCTAAACCCATCCTGAAATAAAAAACGAGCCCAGAAGGGAGCTGGGAGGGGAGAGGTAGGCGTCCTGCACTCGGGGAGTGGGGGGCTGAGCCCCTCCTTAAAAGAACCCCTTCTGTGTCCCTAGGGAACAATCAGAAAATAGAGAGATGAGTCTGATGGAGCTTTGGAAATATGGAGGCCAATGAAACAGGGAAAGCTCCGGCAGAAGGGATGTTTGATATCAGCAAGAGGGCAAGATCAGCTAAGATTAACCCCAGCAGGCAGGAGAACTGACCTGGCATTAGGCCCCAGCACACTGTTCTCATTAGCGGGGGCCCCTCAAGGCTCAGGACGTCAGCCAGACTCATGGTGGCAGCCGCTCCTTCAAATCCATCCTCAAGACCCACCTTTTCCATGCTGCCTTTCCCAATGCCCGCTAGCCTTTCCCCTTACTCTTACTGTCAGCCCTCCTCTGCTGACTGCTGCTACCAACTTCATTGTAACCAAGCCAAGCACACGCACCTGAGACTTTGCATCCGCCTGAATGTTTCTTTGTCTTCTCCCCTGTCTCTCCCACTGTCCCCTCCCCCTGTCTCCCCCCCTTTGTTTTTGTCTCTTAGATTGTAAGCCACAGGCAGGGACCGCATCTTATTCTATGTTCTGTACAGCACCAGGTCATGCGACTGGCGCTTTATAAATGTCTAATAATAATAATAATAATAATAATAATAATAATAATAACTGGCCCAGGTGTGGTTTCTCTTTAAGGGTGGGGGGATGACTACCTCCCTGAGCATTAGCGGAGGCAACAACACTGAATAACAGGCTGCAGCTGAGTGGGGATGGGGAGACGGTTCGAGTCCTGACTGCACCTTTGCTTGGGGGTGGGGGGTCATCTGCCTGGAGCACATTGGTGTAATAGAGGGGATGTGAGGGGCTTAAAAGTCAGTGACTTGGCTTCTATGGAGGAGCCCAGGTACTTGGATTGGCCGCTGGACAGACAGACTTTCCCAGGCTAGTTGCCAGGAGATGCAAAATTTTCCAGAGCTCCAATGCAGACCCTGTAACATGCATGTTTCATAAGTGTTCTGTAAAAATTTGCATCTCTGGCAACCCTACCCTAGGCCAATCTGGGAGAAGAGGCGAGGGGACGGGAGGAGGAGGAGAGACCGACTAGCGCCCTCTATCCGCACCCTTCAGCTTCCAGAGTGGAGGAGGCAGCCAAGCCCAAAGCCACAGGTGAGCGAGCAGGGGTGGGGGGAATCTGGGGGCAAGGAGGGTGTGCAAGGGATGGGGCTCTTCCAGGGGAGGCAAGGGACCAATGTGTACGGGGATGGGCAAGGAGGCAGCCAGAAAATGACTTGTGAAAACAGGCTCCACCTTGTGCACGAGGGGAGAGGAGTGAGCTAGGCAGCTGAGCTCCTTTATCCTGCAAATTTCAGAATGGGGAGGGGCCCAGACGGGTTCACTCTGCCCCGCTCGATTTCTCCCCTCAGGTGTGGGGAGGAATCAGCTAGGCCTGAAGTGAGAAAACAGGTGCTCTTTTCCCATTAGGGAATACTGACTATTTGGGAGTGAGGAGGAAATCTACTGTCATTTTTAACATTTTCCGTGATTTTCCAGAATTTTCTGCCATTTTGGTAATTTCTGGTAGTTTCCAGTAATTTTCGGTCATGTTGAGTAATTTCTGATATTACCAATAATACCGGAAATTACAGAAAAATACTAATAATATCAGACATTACCAAAATTTACTGGAAATTACCAAAATGGCAGAAAATAATGAAAAGTGTCAAAAACAGCAGTAAATTTCCTCCTCATGCGAATGAAGGCGAAAGAGTAGTTTCCATCGGAAACAGCACTCACAGAGATTTTTGGTTTCAGCTCTAGAATCAGCCTCCACCCCACTCCTCATCCTCATGCAGAAGTGAACTGGGTCCTGTCTCTGTGTCCATCCTCCTCTGTGGGGTGGGGAAAGGGGGAGGAGAGCCAGATCTCCCTTGGGTCTGAGTGGGTAGGTTTGAGGAGGTGGTAGGATGCACATGAGAGAGATGGAGTGTGACAGAAAGATCGTATGTATGTGACAGAGAGAGCAAGAGAGAGCACCTTTGTGAGAGAAAAAGGGTGTGTGTGTTTGTGTGAGAGAATGTGTGTGCGTGCTGCATGTGTGTGAGAGGGGTATTTAGGGGTGCATGCCATTTTCATTATAACAATAACGATAATGAAAATTGTCAATATCATTATTGTTATTGTAATAACAAAAAAGAGAAATAATAATGAAAATAGAAACGAAAACGACTTTTTGCTTTTGAAATAAAGGGAAAAAACTGAAAAACGTTTTTCTGGCTATATGTTTTTTTAATTTGTATTCAATTCGTATGAAACTTGGGGAGATTGTACCCGCAATGGAGGGCACTATGTGTACCAATTGTCGAAAAGATTAGGTAAAGGGAATCAATTTTAGAAGCAATTGAATGTTGTGATTTTAAGAAAAGCTCCATACACATTCATCACTACAACGTCTTTATCTTCCATCCAATTTGAATGAAACCTGGGAAGGAAACCTGGGAATGTTATGTCGCTCCACAAGTCTGGGTTTTGGCCTGGGTACGGTACGGAGACGGCATTGGTGGCCTTGGTTGACGATCTCCGTTTGGCGTTGGACCAGGGTCGTCAGACCTTACTGGTCCTGCTAGACCTTTCAGCTGCGTTCGACACAGTCAGTCACGAGGTGTTGGTGACTCGCCTGCGGGACTGTTCCGGGATTGGCAGGATGGTCTTGGACTGGTTTAGTTTGTTCCTGGCCGGGAGAACTCACCGGGTGGTCTTGGGGGAGTGTACGTCTTCCCCCCAGGACCTCACGTGTGGAGTCCCGCAGGGTGACATTCTGTCCCCCCTCTTGTTTAACATCTATATGCAGCCGTTAGGGGAGATCGTGAGAGGGTTTCAGGGCATGCAGTGTCGTCAGTATGCTGATGACACTCAGCTCTACCTCTCCTTTTCCATCGACCCAGGCCATGCAGTCTCTTTATTTTCCCAGTGCCTGTCGGCTGTGGGGGCTTGGATGAGGTTGAGCCATCTGCA
>QEPC01001076.1:358571-382600 GCA_003113815.1 Sphenodon punctatus | reverse complement strand
CAGCCCCCTGCTCCAGGGCTGGAAATCCTCTGCCTACAGCACTGTAGACAAATTCTTGTCCAGCCAGATTTTACAAACTTCCAAGGAGGGAAATGGTACAAGGCTGTATGGGTAGCCCTTTGTCATTAGATCTGCATCAGATCTGTGGCCTCCACGTCCATGAAATGTGCGGGTTACAGCAATCTCCTGCGATGACAAGGATTCCTTGGCATATGTTCAAGTGCTGTTCACACGTTCCCCCTCCATCATGGGGGGAGGTCACATGGTACCTGTAAAGTCACATTTTGGCTTTTACAGGTGCTGGTTTTATCCTATAACGCCCTAAATGGTTTTTGCCCCAGGTATTTGAAAGACCGGCTCTTCCCCTATGTCCCATCACGGCCTCTGAGGTCAGTCGAGGGTGCCCTCTTCCGAGTGCCAACTGCCCATGATGTTGTTACAATGAGGGCGCGCAGGGGGGTATTCTCAGTGGCTGCCCCACAATGTTGGAACTCCCTCCCCTTGGAGATCCGCCTAAGCCCAAGCCTGTTTGCCTCCCAGAGGAGATGTAAGAGCCTCTTGTTTGGCCGGCAGGCATTTGGCTGGCAAGGATACGGTTCAGTGGGATTGGGCAGAGGAGCTTGGGGAGGATGATTGGTGGGTGGCAGGTGCGGATAAAGGGTGGGGTGGGTGGAATGATGGGATTTTAATGTATTTTATTGTACTTTATATATATATATTATATTGTGCGGTGCCCTGAGTCTGTGGAGAAGGGCGGGTTAAATGTAGATAAATAAATATTGTTTTTTCAATGGCAATTGGAGCAACTGGAGCATTCAGTTGGATTCAATTCAATTGGATTCAGTTCACTGGAGCAAATGCTTTCCAAATGGCAATTGGAGCAAATGAGATCTTGCGCGAGTGGCGTTTAGATGTTAATCCATGTCTTTAGCGCACGAATGTAGGAATGCGCATTCTGCAACCCTTGATATTAGGGTTTTAATAGTGGTTTTAATTGCCTGCTGGGGGAGTTTTATCTCGTCAGTTAACATTTTGTATTTTCATGGATGTTAGCTTGTTTAGAGTGAGAGGGCCATTCCGTCAGTCTATTTCATATCCGATTTGTTATGAATGAGATCCTCCAAGTTCAGTAACACATGGGTTGCCACCTCATATGGGAAAGAAACTCAGAGTCCTAATTTGCATAACTTTGCATGTATTTGGTACATGTACAGTTATGCTTATTAAAAGGTCATTTTATCTTGCTCAGTAAAAAAGGTTGCTGCAGGATATATGGCACAGAGCTGGGTGCAGAGACCTGGGAGTACAAGGGTAGGTGGGTAGCCCCATAGCCTAGCCACAGTGGGGCTTCCAGGGAAGGGTTTCCTCTCTCGCTGCAACCAAAGAAGGAATGTCCCCATGGCAGCCAGATCTGGATAACATCGCACAGTTCCCTTCCCTTCCTCCAGCATCTGCAAAGGCAGGTAAATTATAAGGAAATTGCTGACTGATCCTAAGAATTGTTATTGGCTTAATCCCAAGCCTGGAGATGATGCTTGAAAACCATGAGATTCTGGGTTAAACTTTGACAGGTGGGAACCCCAGTGACAAACTATTTATTTATTTGTTGATTATCAACATTTAATAACATGCCTACTCTTTCCAAACAGCAGCGAGGGATAGTATACAAACATCACATCATACAAATATAAAATACAGTATAAAATATAAAATCTATATAATATAAGAAGATGACAACTGATGAAGCTAAAATCCTGCCCCCCGCTCGCAACCCAACCCTCCCACCCACTTTCCCCACCAAAAGCCTGGCTGAAAATCCAGGTCTTACAATGTCGTCGGAAGGAGGGAAGGTCCGGGGCCAGGCAGACCACTACAGCCTTGAAACGGCCACCAAGAACGCCCTCCCCATGGTCGCCACTTGAGAAACCCCAGCTGACCGTAGGGGCCGATCCAGGATCCGGGGAGTGAGGCGGTCCCGTAGGTCAGTAGGGCAGACTGTGTCGAGCTTTATAGGTAAGAACCAACACCTTGAATTGGGCCCATTAGACTATCGGCGGCCAGTGCAGCGAGTGGGTGTTATGTGCTCACGGTGACACGTCCCCATAAGGAGATAGGCTTCTGCGTTCTGCATGAGCTGCAGGCTCCGAACCATCACCAAGAGTAGCCCCATGTAGAGCTAGCCCTAAATTCTGCATCAGGCCCCTCTGTTTTGCACTTAACTTATTACAATTGGTACAATCTGCACTAAAGCCCTTTACTTAATTTGATGTTCAACTGGAGGTTTCCAAAAAGAGGCTGGGCAGCCGTCTGTCAGGGTTGCTGTAGCTGTAGTCATCCATCCTACGTCCAAGCAGGGGTTTGGACTACACGACCTCAGGGTCCGTTCCAACTCTATGATTCTGGATATTGGCTCCATGCTCAAGACAATGGGTGATTTCAGACGTGATGGGGCGCTAGTCGCCCCGGCATGGAATCACCGTGGGGATTCCCCGCCGGGATCACACTGGCAGGTCCAACAGACGTGCCGGCTGATCCTGGTGGGTAATCGGGGAGGAGGCAGGGCCATGAGGTCCAACGTGCGGCCGCACGGCCCTGCCTCCCCATGCTCCCTCGCCACCCGCCCGAATTGACCACAGCCCGGAATCCCGCCACGGATTCCAGGGCATGGTAGCCATCCAGACGGGACGGGCCCCTTCATCGCGGCGGGGAATTACATTCACCACGCGATCGGGGCCGGCCCCACCGGTTCCGCCAATTGCATGGTGAATGTGATTCCCCACCGCAATTGATGGTGGTGAACATCTGGGAGAGAACTTCTGTTCCCCCTTCAGACGTGACGAGACCTTTCTTGCCTGTTGGGAATCCACCGTGGTTGAGCGTGATCTCGTCACGTCTGAAAATACCCAACCTCTCATGTGGAGGAATAATGGAATTCACACCTCTGAAGCTGCATGGTTCCACTCTCTCAGTTCCAGAGGACGTTCATGCATCCGTTACAGTTGTGTTTCATGCTTTCATCCTTCCCTTCTTAGGCATGAGAGCTGAGATAGTGGAGCATGGTTCTTTGCTGCAGGATTGCAGCGCGTACGGGGTTCTGGCTCTACGTTCACGTAGCTATTGTATCAAAACTGTTTCTACCAAAATGACATTCTTCTGAATTGAGTTACAGACAGCGCTTAAGATGCATCAGGACTGCAGGGGAGTGGTAGCTTTTGCCTTCTCATTTCGGGGTTTCTGGTTTTATTGTTTTTTTTACTTTCAGATCATTCATCATTCCAAATTTGCCAGTTTATACTTACAATAAGAAGGGAGACTTGATAACAGATTACCCATATATTCAGGTAAGCTTTAAACATACACCTATAGAGACTGAAACACGAGTCAAATGTTAGCCCTGCCCAGGTTTTTTTTACCCAGATGTGGAGGTGTCCCGTCCCCGGAGCTGCTCTTGGAGGCACCCTCAGGTCCAGCGTTAGTGGGTTTGGTTGTGGTGTAGTGAACATGGACCCGGGAAGCTAGGGTTCGAATCCTTCACTCACCATGAAATCACTGGGTGGTCTTGGGCAACTCACAACCTCTCAGCCTCAGTTCCCCACCTGTAAAATGGAAATGTGTGTGTGTGTCTCTCTCTCTCCCTGTGTTCCCTTCACCTTTGTCCATTTTAGACTGTAAGCCCACTGAGCAAAGACGTGTCTTTGAAAATCTGTGACTGTAAAATGTTGCGTACGCCTAGTAGTGCTGTAGAAATAGTAGGTCTGCCCACTTCTGGGTCTGCTTTAGATGGACCCCACAGACTCCCGTGGCCCCTGTCTGCCTGTGCAGCAACCCACTCACACCATAGAGTTGTGGGCGGATCACCCGGTTCTCTAGACGGGCCCCTGTAACTTTATGGTGTTGCCAGGGCAGTGGCTGGCCGGAAGTGGAGCTGAATAATTGGTCCACCAATCAGACGTACAGCAGCTCCACTCTGGGCCGGTGTCCTGGGTTTGTTCCGCCCGCTCCACTGGTGGCACTGTGAGATATCCCAGAGCGCTGCCAGTGGAGCTACCCTGGAGCTGCAATTCAATATCCGGCGGGCCGCCTTCAGATGGACCGGCCAGGCCAGGGGTGAAGCGGGCTTGCGTAACTGCCTCGTGCAGCTGCCGTCCATCTGTTTACACCCAGTGCCGGGTGTGTGAAAGCTGATCATTTTGATTGCAGATCTCTGTCCATACAGGTTTATAACTTCAGGGTGTTTTCTGTGCATGAGACAGAAAACATATCCAAGGTGACATTCCTCAGCCTTCATCCTAGACTATGGATAGTGATAGTTATTAGCCCTGCTCAGTTGCTCACGTATGCTGTCCTGTCATTCAGGGGGTATTTTCAAATGTGACAGCACATGGCACCGTCACACTTTGATCCTGCCTGGGGTGAGGGCCCTCCCCCCAGGCAGGATCTGGCCCGGCCACCGAACAGATGTGTTGGCGGCCTGGGCCAGGGAGGGGGCGGGTCGACATGCAGACGTGGGTCCACAGGCCCCATCCCCAGCTGTTGAATGCAGCTCGCACAACGCCCTAAAAGGTGGCCACGGCAGCCAATGAGGCCACTGTGCATGCCTGGAACAGCCCAGCCACAACCCGGGGTCAGGCAGAGCGGGACAGCACACGTGACAGCCTGCTCTACCCCATCCAGAGATGATTTCCCTGGGCCACAGCAGCTCTTAACCCGTGCTGTGTTTGTGATGGGCCCGAGTTACAGTCCGGGCTAAAAACTATCACGGCCCAAGGACAGCCATGATCTGTCCCAGGGTAACATCGGGTTACTTGGCGGCACCGCAGGTGGCCACGCAGGTCAAACCGTGGTCATCTGTGGTACCGTCACATCTGAAAATACCCAGGGTCGCCTTCTCCCCTGTAACTAAGCTAAGCACGTGCACCTGTGACTTCTCAACTTCATGAATGTGTCCTTGTCTCTCCCTGTGTTCCTCTCTCCCTCCCCTCCCCTCTATTTTGCAAAGTGTTTAGGCAAAGCATTGTGTGTGTGTTTAATCCTGTGCAATTTAATAGCTGATACTCAACTTCTTCAGAATTCTAAAGAAAGAAACTGGTTTTTTTGCAGGACGATTGCTACTATGATGGCTATGTGGAAGATGTCCCAGACTCTGAAGCAGTGGTCACTGCCTGCGTTGGACTCTGGTAGGGAAGGCTCCTTGGCATGATAGACATAAAAAGACAAATTATTTTAACCTGAGATGAGGAGACAGGGGCGGCTGGCGAGCTAGCAAGGAGCAATGGAGAAGCAAAACTGGACCAATTTAGATCTTCATTGAAATAAGATACTAGAAAGAAGGGAAAGAATAGAGGTCCCACAAACAGAGACTGGTTGCACTGGGAAGCATATAACAGGTGCTGGGGGTGGAAGGATGTCAGGTATTGAGGTAGAGTTAAAATAGGTACCCACAAAAATTGTGGATATACCTATGAAAACTGTGGTACCCAAATTATTTTGGATGGATCAGGCACTAAACGGTACTCATTTAGTGCCCAACGAGTTGCCTGTATTCTTGTTTTTCTATTACCCAGTTACCATTATTCCATTTGGTGCCATTTTACTAATTACCAATTAGGCACTTTCTTTTCATTTCCATTCTTGTATAGGACATCTGTGAACATAACAAAGATCAGGTGTCAAACACATAAGCACATGTTTGGTCGTTGTGTGTAAGCAGCACGATAAGAATCCCACCACCAATTTGGCCTACTGTTGAACATGTGATGTGAAGATCCTACCCCACCTCTCATCCTTATACACTGTCCCTCACTCTCATCATTGGCTCACCTCTCCTAACCTCATTTCCATACCCTGTCTAGCCCCGAACCAGTTCCACCTTCTCTTTTCTCTTTGGAACTGCCGCTCCTCCATCCAAAAACCAGCTTTTATTCATGATCTCTTTTTCTCTCGCTCCCTCCACCTTCTTACTGTTACTGAGACATGGATTCCTCCACGTGACAGTGCCACTCCCGCTGCCCTCTCCTTCGGAGGCCTTTCCTTCACCTACTCACCCCGCCCTGAAGGTTGCGGTGGTCGTGGTGGTGTGGGCTTCCTCTTCTACAAATCCTGCCAGTTCCATCCTCTCTCTCCTCCTACCTCTCTCTCCTCCTCTACCTTAAAGGCTCACTCTGTACATCTCTACTCTCCACTCCCATCTCTGTGTTCCTGTTATTTACCGCCCCCCTGGTCTGCTCTCCTCTTTTCTGTCCTATTTTGAGTCCTGGTTCACTTTTTTCCTCTCTGACAACATTCCCACCTTCATCCTTGGAGACTTCAACATCCATACCATGTCCCTTCCCATCCTACCACCTCCCGCTTCCTCTCTTTTGTCACATTGTGCCTCAGTTTTCTCAAAAGGAAAGATTGCTATGTGTTCTAGCCAGACATGATCTTAACCAGATAAAGGCAACTCTTTTCCAAATTGTAGAAACTGAATTTACACTAAACTTAGAAGCCTAGCTAGGCAAGGCAAGTATCGTAAAGACAAAATTTTATTATAAATGAGACATGAGACCAAGAATATTATAAAAATAAAGCATAGTTTACTTAGATTCAAATAAGAAGTATCAGTAGGTTACACAGAATAGTATCAATAGTCAGTCAAAGATACATGGTCTAAATAACATTCCTGTTTTTAAGGAAACAGCTCGAAAGCTTAGCATATGCTTAATTCATTGGCTCAAAGATATCAAAAGAATATACTTTTCATATTCACCCAGTTCTGCATCCCAATCTGCCATCAGGATGAGAAAGAAACCCCAACATCTGTTCAGGATCTCAATCTGAAAAAGCAAAGGAATGTCTCTCTCTCTTAAAGCAAACTGGTAGTTTGAGAAGCTGACGCTGATGACGTCAGTTACCATGGAGACACACAGAATTCCAAATGGTTCTCTTCAAAATAAATTGCGGAGTTACAAAGAAAGTTTGAACAAAAAGCTTCATGTTTCCCTCAAAATTAATGTCAGGTTACAGAGGAAACTGACCACAGTTCCTCAAGGCTTCTTAACCAATTAAATAATATACTTAACGACAAAATAAAATAATTAACGACCTTCTCTTAAAAAAGTCAAATCGCCTCTACTCCATTTACCACATTATTTATTTTGTTGTCTTCAGTATGCAAGAATGCATAATATATTATTTAGCAGGTTAAATATCCCAGAATACCTTCCCCTAGAGAGGAAATTAATAATTCTACTTTCTGATAGAAATTCCAAGACCACCCAGGCTGTGGCCTCGGTTGGGTATACAATCGCAAAAGAGAAGCAGAGGGCTCTGACTCCAAATGAAGGATACACTGGTTGACTGCAAACCTTGATATGGCATCTCGTAGCAGGATTAAGGGATATGGGGTCGGGTAAAAATTTTCCTTGTGTATAAATAACGTTGTGTTTTGCATTTTGTAGTTTGTACTTTGTTTATGTATATATTTTAGAATTCCTGACAATGGCCTGTGGTCACGTCAAAAAATAAATTTACTTACTTACTCTACTCCATCCTGGTGCTCCTTGAGCTCTCTGCTGCTTTTGACACTGTTGACCACTCTCTCTTGACTCCCTCCACTCCCTTGGTTTCCGTGGCTCTGTCCGCAACCGGTTCTCGTCCTACCTCTCTGACCGATCCTTCAATGTGTCTCTTACTGGTGCCTCCACTACTTCTCTTCCCCTCTCTGTTGGAGTTCCCCAAGGCACCGTCCTTGGCCCTCTTCTCTTCCCTCTATACACTCTGTCCCTAGGTAAACTCATTGAATCTCATGGCTTCCAGTACCATCCATATGCTGATGATACCTAACTCTGTCTCTCCACCCCCCCATCTCTCTCTTTCTCCAGTCTCGCCTCACAAACTGCCTCTCTGATATTTCTGCCTGGATGTGTCATTGTCAGCTGAAACTTAACATTGGTAAAACTGAACTTTTCATCTTCCAATCTAATCCTTCCTCTCTCTCTTCCTTCTCTGTCTTCATTGATGAGGTCAACATCCAGCCTGTCCCTCAGGCACGTAGCCTAGGGTTCATCCTTGACTCCTCCCTCTCCTTTAAACCTCAGATCGATTCTGTTGCCAAATCCTGTTGCTTCTCTCTGCACAACATTGCTAAGCTCCGTCCTTTCCTCACTGTTTCTTCTGCTAAAACCCTTGTCCATGCCCTGGTCATCTCTCGCCTCGACTATTGCAATCTCCTTCTCACTGGCATTCCCCACTCTAACCTTGCTCCTCTCATTTCTGTTCATAACACTGCTGCCAAGGTCATCCACTTTGCCCACCGCTTTGACCATGTAACAGCCTCATCTCTGCACTGGCTCCGTCTTCCGGAATGCATTCTGCACAAACTCCTGGTTTTTACCTACAAGGCTCTTCATGGCCTTGCTCCCCCCTATTTCTCAGAACTCATTTCCTGCTACACTCCTGTCCAGGATCTCCACTCCTCTTCTGCCACAACCCTTGCCTGCTCACAGCTCCCCTGTCCCTCAAAATGCATCTGTCCCCTTTCCCTGGCAGTCCCCCATGCCTGGAACTCTCTCCCTGAACACATTCACTTGGCTTCCTCCCTCCACATCTTCAAATCCCTTAAGACCTACCTCTTCCATCAAGCTTTCCCTGGCTCCGCGTTCCCCTCACCCCCTTGCTGACATCTTGAATCATCGTATTTTGTGTAACATTAAATGACTAGCTACACCTTTGTAATTAAGCCAAGCACATGCACTGGAGACCTCACGAGATCATGTATGTATCCTTGGGTATTTTCAGACGTGACGGGGCTCAATTTGCTCCGTCACGGAAACACCCTACTGATTCCCTGCCGGGGCCAACATGTAACGGCCAACAGACGTGTTGGCCGGTACCGGCAGGGAATCCAGGGAAGGTGGGGCCACGCGGCTCAAGGTGCAGCCACACGGCCCCACCCCCATGCTCCCTAGGCCGGCCGCTCTCTTGGGAGATGGGCGGGCGCCGTGGCCAATGCGGCCGCAGTGCCCACCTGCATTGACCGTGGCCCGGAATCCCGCCGCTGATTCCGGGCCGTGGTAGGGGTACAGACATTACAGTCCCTTTGATCACGGGTGGCAATCACATTCAACACGCAAATGGAGATGGTCCGGCCAGGACCTCCATTTGCATGTTGAATGTGATTCCCCTCCGTGATTTACGGGGGTGAACATCTGGGGGGGGAACTTCCATTCCCCCCAACAGACATTACGGGATCACGATCACCATGTGGGGATTCACCGTGGTTGAGTGTGATCTCGTAATGTCTGAAAATACCTCTTGTCTCTTTCTTTGCTTCCCCCATCCTGTCTCCCTACCCCATCCCCCCGTGTCTCAGATTGTAAGCCTGCTGGGGCAGGGACCGTGTCTCTTTCTTACAATTGTAAAGTGCCATATACATTGTTTGTGCTATATAAATGCTTAATAATAATACTAATAATTAATAACACCATTGCATCACAAGGACAATTTGCGTGTTTGGCTAAACATATGGCCATTGTTGTGTCTAATGATATCGCATGGAATGTTAGCAGGTACAACATGGGGAATGAGGTGGCAGTGCTTGTGTGCTGAGGTCAGGTGCCGAGCAAAACACCTATTTCCCCCAAGATGGGCTGTGTGTCTAAGCAGCGCCACATGGTGAACACAGGGTCAAACCGGTGTTCATATCAAGGTCAAAACACACATTCAGACACCCATTGTTGTTATGTCTAAAGACACCTGTAGATTGTTCTGTGCTGAAAAGATGTTAGAACGGTAACACGGTAGAGTGGGAATGTCAGTAAAATGGAATGTTGGTAGCTCTGTATCGTAATACCTGGTATTTTGGGCATTCAGCTTCCCAACTGGGTATCCGGGTACCCAAAAGGCTGCCTAAAATGCTGGGTATTACTCATGGGTACAACATTTCCTGCCCATTTCCACTCTCTACAGAAGGCTGGAGCAAGTGACGCAAGGGGTTCATGGCAAGGTTACAGGAAGAGGGAGCTTGCAGGATGGATCCAAAAAGCAACTGACCAGGAGCAGATTTGTTGCACAAGGCAGGGCACAGGAGGTTGACCTGTAAATATATAAGCAGCCACAGCGAATCAGGGCAAGGGTTATGTGTCTCCAATCACAGCTAGTGAAGGGGCTGCTCAGTACAGCTCAAGTGCTGCAGCACTGAACATTGTGTTCCCTGGGTGGCTCCATGGACAGGTAGAGCTGACGTGGCACCGTATCATCCAGCAGAGATTTGGAATCCAAACTGCCTAGAGGTAGTTTAGATCCTGCCTACCTCCTTCCCCAAAACAGTATCTGCACGGATAACCATTAGGCTTACTGGGGAAGAGGGGAGGGTGCATGGTGATGGGATGGGAGGCTGCCATGGGCAGCAGGATTCAGGTGTTACTGGCTAGCTGTGATTTGCTCACCAGGTTCGAGCTGCGCCAGGTGCACGTGCTGGTTTCTATAAGGTCAGTCAGCCTAAAGGTATCACAGGATAGTATATAAACTAGGTACAACAAACAATAACTATCCCAAATGGAGGACAGGTTCCCAAATAAGGATAAACAAAAGATTTTAATAGAATATAGTATAGCAAATGCTAGCTCAAAATTATGTCCGTGTAACCACAAGTATAGGCAGTAACACCAAGAATCTAACCCTAAATAACATGCAGACAATGGAAAACAAGCAAGAACATGCCTGAATGAAACATAAGGCAGAAGTACAGGTGCCAACTGGAGAAAGCATAGACAATGGGGAAACCCCATAAACAATACAAGTACGGAGTCAGAACAGAGCAAAAATAAAAATAAAGAAGGCCTGGCTAATAACGCCAGGTAGAAGCCCAATTGAAACCGTTGTCACAAAGAATGAACTAGATCTGACGTTTCGCTGTGATGAGCAGCTTCTTCAAGGGATAATAGCGATTTCTGCGCTGTGTTTCAATGGGCAAATGGCTCTAAAAGAGCTCCGATGACCCCTAATGATAATACTCCTTTCTAAGGTAAAAAATGGTAAAGGAACCCAACAGGTTAAATACATCAGTAATTAGGCAAGTGCCAGGATACAACCCTCAAAGAGGTCCTCATTCCAAAGCAAATTATTTTTTACAAGCCTATAAGGTTAAATACATCAATGATTAGGCAAATTCCAAAATTCAACCCTCAAGGAGATGCTCATTCCAGAGCAATTTTTTTTTGTAAAGCCCGCCCTAAGGTCAAAAGCAAAGGCTCAGAGTGAAAGAGCCCCAATGAAAACACAGGGGTTTCTAAAAGGGTAAATGCATTGCCAGGTGTCCGTGAAGGCTACATCAAAAGAGTAATTTATCATGCACTCACCTACATTGGAACCAGATGTTTGGTTTGGTCTGAATAATAATAAATAAATAAATAAATTGCTTTGTGCATGAGAAAAATTGTTGCCACAATTTTGAGCACGTGCAAAAGAATCCGATCAGAATTCCAGCCGTAACTTTATTCCAATCAGAATTCCAACTGGAATTACTGTAGAATTTACAGCAGAATTGCAATTACTGGAATTACTGCAAAACTTTTCTGAAAAATCGGAATGGCTTTTCCAAATTAGCCCCCTCTGAAAACGTTATTGTGCATATGCGGAACTAACAAATCAAGGCTGCCTGGCCTAGTTTTATTCTGGGCTTTTTCAAACTCATGATTTTATTATCAGAATTTTTTAGAATATAGAATTGGGGTGGTTTTTTGTTATAATATGTTTTAAAGGGTTGATATGAAGCATTTCATTTTTAAGTCCCATTTTTATTTTTGTATTTCATAGGGGTTATGTGCAAGTTGATGACGTAAACTATGAAATTCAACCTATTGAGACTTCCTCTTCCTTTCAACACCTTATTTATCAATTGGAGCCAAAGCCACGCAGACCTTGTGGAGGATTTCTTGAAGACCTAAAATATGAAGCAGCAGAACACAAAGAACCTCAGATAGTGGAGAGCCAGATCAGCGAGAGCACACAACATGATGTAAGTAATTTTTTTTCTAATTCATACTGCAAATAGGCATCATGTGCAAAATGAGCATACTGTGCCTACAAGCTATTACACACTTTACGGACTCTCATGCAATCTGGCAGAACTTGGAAAAAGTCACACATGACTTTCATGTGACTGATGTTTAATTAATACACTAAGATACCAGCTGAGAACTCGTGAGTTCTAATCCTCAGTCTTCTTCTGTGTACTTCTCCCCTGTTTCTGCTGCTTTTCTGAAGAAAAGTACATCGGTGGGGACGGTTCTAAAGAATGGAATTATCAGGCATGTTGACAAACATGACTTAATGGGGAAGAGGCAGCATGATTTTAGTAAAGGGAAGTCATGCCTCACTAACCTATGTAATGCACTGCCCACCAAGAGTTTGGAAGGCCGTTCTGATGGGATTCCTTTCCAGCAGTGAATGTGCCCTTTTGACTTTATAGAGGTAGAATCCCTGGAGCATGTTTTTCTTCGCTGCCATTTATATGATGATTTAAGAACTACTTATCTTGCTGTACATCTTGCTAAATTTATCAGTTGCACTGATTTTTTTCATCTCAAATGGCTTCTTGTTGACCATCCTGATGAGAAAACTTTAGATGTAATCAGGTTTTTGTTGGCTGCTATGTCACTTTGACAGGCATTCTTGGCTTTTAAGTTTTCCCCTGAGGAGCGGTCTGATGGGAATTGACTTAGATTTTTATTTATGTCTGATGTTTTTTACTGTTTTGTACTCCTTGTGAGTTTATGTTCGATGTATTTTATTGGACCCGGCCAAGCTATGAGCAAGGTCACGCAATAAACTTTCTGAATCTCCAAATCTCACTAACCTATTGGAATTTCTTGAGGATGACAACAAACATGTGCATAAAGGTGATCTGCTTGATATTATGTATCTGGATTTTCAGAAAGCATCTGATAGGGTCCCTCATGAGAGATTCTTGAGGAACCTTAGTAGTCATGGGATAGGAGTCAAGGATCGGTAACTGGTGAAAGGATAGGAAACTAAGGATAGGACTAAATGGTCAGTTTTCACAATGGAGAGTAATACGTAGTGGGGCAAGGGTCCGTACTGGGACTGGTGTTCCTTATAATCATTAATGACTTGGAAAAGGGAGTAAAGAATGAGGTGATCAGATTTTCAGATGACACCATGTTATTCAAGATAGTTAAGACGGGGGCTGACTGTGAGGAATTACAAGAGGATCTTGCATGACTGTGGGACTGGGCAATGAAACAGCAGATGACATTCAATGCTGACAAGTGGAAAGTGGTCCATATAGGGAAAAATAACCCTAACTATATTTACACAATGCTCATTCTAAATTAGGGGTTACTACTCAGGAAACGGACCTTCCAGTCACTGCGGGCAATACATTGAAAACTTCCGCTCGGTGCGCGGCCGCTGTCAAAAAGGCAAATAGAATGTTAGAAATTATTCAAGAGGGATAGAGAATAAACAGAAAATATGATAATGCCTCTCTATAAATCTGTGGTGCGAACCCCACCGTGAATATGTGTGCAGTTCTAGTCGTCCCATCTCAGAAAAGATATACTACAACTGGAAACAGTACAGAGAAGGGCAACAAAAATAATCACGGGTATGGAACGACTTTTGAACAAAGAGGGGCTCAATAGGTTAGGGTTCTTCATCTTGGAGAAGAGATGACTGAAAGGGCGTATAATGGAAGTTTATAAAATCATGAGTGGTGTGAAACAAGTAAATAGGATTCATTAGTTACCCTCTAAAATAACACCAGAATTAGGGGAGTCTCCATGAAATTAACTGGCAACAATTAATTTTTTTAAGGAAGTTTTTATGATATTTAGCTGCCCAGAACCTTTGTAGGAAGGGTGACATAGAAATATAAATAAACAAATACATTTTCACTTTTTGTACAATTAACACGTGGAGCTTGTTGACAGAGGGTGTTGGGACCGAGGCCAGTAGTATAGCGGTTTAAACAAACTAATATTATTCTATACATAATAATCTATAATACGATGTTCAATGAATGCTATAAATAATACTATGTTGCTATAAATAAAAATATAAATATACTATACTCCTCGGCCTATGGAGTGGACACCCATCCCCCCAGGGCCTGACCTGCCGCTGCCATCACCACCGCTGCTGTGGGGAGATGATCCAGCCCCCCACCAAGACCCAAGCTGTCTGACAGCCAGCCCCAGGTAACATCGACCCCCTCCTCCTGTTGGAGGCGGGGCGGGGCTGGTGCTCGGGGATGGACCTCCGGACCAGTGGGTCCAAAAGCCACTAGCGGCTTGGGGACACCCTTAGGCGTAGCCCTTAGTGGGGTCCAAGTGGGCTATTGTGGAGGTATTTTTATTTTTATCTATTTATATAAAATTTATATCCCACCCCTGCTGCCCACAGGGCAGCCCGGGGCAGCGAACAACAATAAAAAAATTTAAAACTTGAAAATTTACAATACAGGGGGGAAAAGACCCTCCTCCCCCTCGCCAAAAGCCTGGTGGAACAGCCAGGTCTTACATAAATGCCGAAATGACAGGAGAGTGGGAGTTAGCCGAGCCCTCTCAGGGAGTGAGTTCCACAGCACAAGGGTGGCCACCGAAAAAGTTCTATCATTGGTGACCACCTGCCTCACCAGGGAATCCTCCAAAAAGGCTGTCATGGACGATCTCAAGGGTCGCACGGGCACATGGGGAGTGAGGCAGTCCAGCAGATAGGTAGGGCACAGGCCGTGAAGTGCTTTAAAGGTTAAAACCAGAACATTGAACCTGGCTTGGTGCTTTATAGGCAGCCAGTGCAGAGCCTAGAGCACTGGTGTCATGCGCTCCCTGTGGCCCGCCCCAGTAAGGAGACGGGCCGCGGCATTCTGCACCAGCTGCATCCTCCGGACCAGCTTCTCTGGCAGCCCCACGTAGAGCGCGTTGCAGTAATCCAGCCTCGAGGTGATGAAGGCATGGATGACAGTGGCGAGGTCGGAGTCTGAGAGATACAGTCGAAGCCTCCTGACAAGATGTAATTGCTTAAACGCACTCCCCGCCATGGCCACAACATGAGATTCCAGGGTGAACCGTGAATTGAGGAGCACACTCAGACTCCACCACCAACATCACCTCCATCTTGTCAGGATTCAGTTCAATCACAATTTTTATTGTGAAGCCAAAAGGCTATTACAATATAAACATAACATGTAACAAAATAAATTACAATATGACATATGGACTGAAAATGTAATCCAAAATACAGTATAAAGGAAATATTCCATGTCACTCAGTAATGCCCAGACGAGATTTCCTAATCAGCATATAAATATATCAGCATTTTGCAACTGCTCTGGACATCTGAGTCTACATAATTAAGAAATTCCTTAGTCAAAGCTCCCAAATCATGGGAGCCTATAATAAACATACCTCGGAGCTCTTGTCTGGGGACGCTAAGGGCTGTGCAGCGAAAGAAAATGTGTCTGCTGGAATCAGGTTCCCACAGATCACAAAACTGGCATAACCTTTGTGTCTAGGAACTCCCTTATAGCGCCCTTCTAACAGGGCTAAGGGATAGAGATTACACCTAAAGTAGGTGAAAGCCCTTCTTCACCGCGAATCCAGCCAGAAATATAAATAACTAACGCCCAAACAAGGGGGACTAACCACAGGGTATTCTGGTGCTACTTCCTGAGCGGACAACAAAGCCCTCTCGTTTTGGAACTCCTGGTCCAGCAGTCTCCTCCGTATAAGGGATAGAGAACCAACAGGGCCCATGTGCCTTAGGGATTCACATGAGAATCCCAGGCAGTTGAGTTCCACCTCAACTGAACATGCCCAGGAGTTGTGTAGCCCCTCAGCCACAGCCAAAGCCAGAAGAGAAAAATCCTGGAGTGGAAATAAGTGGACTCTCACCCAATATTTCAAAAGCAACTGCAGGGCCCTAGTCCTAATAGATAAACTTGATGTCTCCAGTCTCAGGATCACCTGCGGGGTACCCCTAGGGACCCCCAACACAGACCGCAGCACCTGGTTTTGCAGAAATTCCAACCTGGATAAAAATAAAAGTCCCCAGACATGGAAGGCATGAAGGCATTGAGTGATGGCTTTAACTCTAAAGAGCCGCAGTGCCGACAATACTAATCTCCCCCTGGCATTAAAGAAGTGACCAGGAATAGCCGCCGAGGATCTTCTAGCCTGAGCCACCACTGCCTCCATAGGAGGTTTCCAGCTCAGGGAGGAAGTAAGAATTACTCCCAAGTATTTAACACCTTTACTTGCTCTATAACATTGTCTCCAATCACCCAAAGATGCATTGTTTAGGTACCACGCAACCTCGTTACCATGACTTTAGTTTTAGCGAAATGAATTAGGAGATCTTCCCTAGCACAATATTCCCCAAATCTTTGTAACGCTCTCCTAAGTCCAACCCCGGTCTGAGAGAGTAAGACCGTATCATTGGCGTACAGAAGGGCTGGAACCCTCCTGGGGCCTATCCGGGGAGCATGAGTGTCCGTGATCTTCAAAAAGGGGATCATGTCATTTAAAAAGAGGTTGAATAATACCAGGGCCAAAAGACATCCCTGCCTAACGCCTCAATGTACAAAAACTGCCTTGGAGAGCGTGTGAGCAGGTGCAGAACGTATTCAAATTTGGTTGTTACAATGCATCTTAATAAGTAAATAGATTAGGTGTGGGTCCATCGAGGTAGCTCTAAGCTTAAGCCTTAACCTTTCCCTGTTGACTGAATCAAAGGCCATGCCTAGATAGAATTTGCCCTGACGGGCTACATATTTACCAGCAAGGAGGGAGAGGACAAATATCTGGTCCATGGTGGACTTCCTGCTTTGGAAACCAACTTGCTCGGGTTCCAAAAAGTTATTTTCCCCCAGCCAAACCAACACTTTTTCTAACAGAAACCTAGCGTAAAGCTTCCCTATAATGCTGAGGAGGCATATAGGATGATAGTTCCCAGGAAGGGCAGGATTACCCTTCTTAAAAATTGGCACTACAATACCACTCAGCCAAGATTTTGGGATCAGCCCAGATTCATTGATCGAGGAGAAAAAGGGGGCCAAAAAACTAGCCCACCACTCAGGTTCACATTACAGCAACTCAGGAGGGATGAAATCTGATTCCTCACCGGGAGCTTTCCCTGAGCGAAGCTTAGCAATAAATGAAATAACTTTCTGTTTAGAGACTGGGGGCCAAACTGGGACACTATCCTAGGGAGGCAAACAAACCGAACCCTCTGAGGGTGAAGAAAATATATTTACATAGAAATCAACCCAAACCTCTGAGGGGATTGCCTGCCTATTCCCGCCAGCTCTAACTGGATGGATAAGGTCCCAGAAGAGTTTTTGATCACTCTGAGTCGCGGCCTTAAGCAACTGGGCCCACCTCAGTTTCTGGAAGGTCAATCTTTTAGAAGCTACCAGAAGGCGATATTCTCTTCTGGTAGATTGTAAAGCTCTCCTGAGAGACAGGGAGGGATCCTTCCTCAGCCTATTAGCGAGCTGGCGCAACTTAGCTCTCATAAACCGGCAATCCCTATCAAACCAGGAGGGATATTTCACCGTCCTGGGACCCGCGGGTCTCTTAATCACTAGCAGAGGGAGTAAAAAGGCCCATCAAACCATCAAAGGCCGCCAGATGGTCACCATCCGCAGCCATAATCCTGCCAAGGAGTTCCCTAGCCGCCTTCCCACGGATGAGGTCCCCAAATGCCAATCTTAAATCATCAGACCACTTAACACGCAAAAGGTCCACCCCTTCTTCCTCGACCGCTGTTTCAGTCCTTACCCTCTTGAAAGGGTCCGCTAGTAACACAAAAATCCAAAACATTGAGAGAAAAAAAGTCTGACAACAAAAAATAATCAATAATACTAGAACCCTGAGCTGAATGAAAAGTAAAATCCCCTTCGGGGTCCCCCCCAAAATGACCATTTAGTACTGTCAGCCCCAGTTCGGACAAAATGTTTTCCAAACAGCCAGCCCCTGAGCTGACTATACTATCCCTAGAAGAAGGGGGGCACAAAAAGTATCCAAAATCATCAAGTCTGGGAGGATTCTGCGACAGGGTCGGGTTCCCCAATCTGATGTTAAAATCACCCCCCAGAAGTATAGTGGCCCCAGGATGGGAGCTACAGGCTGCATACAATATTCCACTAACTCAAGGCCAAGAATCAGCCAGAAAAAATGGGGATAAAGGAGGAGAGAGATACACATTGCCTAACAGCACCTCCAACCCAGAAGAGAACTGCCAATGGAACAAAGCAAAGTAGGACTCCACTGAGTCACACATTGTGACATTAATGCGACAGGTCAAAGGAACAAGAAGAGCAAGGTCCCCACTAGGTCGTCCAGGACGGTCAGAAGAGGTAGCTTTTGAGCAAAACACAGAGAACCCCTTGCACACAAAGTCGGTTAAGGCCCATGTTTCCTGAAGTAATATAAAGCTATAATAGGCCAGAAACTGAAAAAAGTCAACATCCTGGCAACGGGACTTCCACCCAGAAATGTTCCAACTAAGGAACTTATAATCGGGGGAGTCCTTTAAAATTGTCATTTATCAGATGGTAAATGAGGCTCAGCCGAGTAAGGAACACCACCCCTACCTTCATCACCACTCAAGAGCAAATGGGCCTTTGGGGAATTACCACTGCTAGGGAACAACGGAGGAACTGATTCTAATACTGTTGCTTAGACTGATCAAAGAAAGATGCTTCACCTCATTCCTTATGCCAACAGGCAAGTCATCGGGATCTGGAACTATTAGAGGGGTAGATAGCCCCCAGGGGGGAATAGTCCTTAAAGGCGAGATAGTCTCATGACCACATAATTGGTGAGTAGAAGGGCCATAATTGGCGAGTAGAGTGGGTAATACGGAAACCTGGCTGGACCTTGAGTCGGGGCCTATCTTGGCTGACCTTATTCTGGCTGGGTATTCCATGCAGCATCAGCCATGGTTTGAGAGACAGGGGCAGGAGGGGGCGGTGTAGCTATGATTTTAGAGAGAGGTGGTCGGTTAGGAGAGATCCAGTGCAAACCATGGTAGGAATTGAGGCTCTTCACCTGGTGTTCGATTTGGCAGGGGACAGTCTGGGGGTGCTGCTCGGATACCGTGCACCTACCTGTACGACAGCCTCGCTACATGCTTTGGCAGAGGTGGTGGCAGAGGTGGTGTTGCAGTCCTCAAAAGCATTAGTCGGGGGGGGGGGTGTCTTCAACATGGACGCCGACACCAACCTCGGGGGGGTGGCGGAGCATGAGTTCATAGCCACCATGGGTCTGTCCCAGATGTTCAGCTGCCTGACACATCAGGGGGAACATACTCTCTATCTCATGTTTTGCACCGGCCACGAGGTGGGGTGGGGGGCGCTATTGGGGGAGATATCAGCAGTGCACTTGTCATGGTCAGATCATTATCTCCTTCAGACCTCTCTCTTAGCACATGTCGGCCCCTGGAAGGGTCTAGAGCCAGTTCGAATGGTTCGCCCCCGGAGGCTAATGGAACTGGAATGGTTCCGGTTGGCTCTCGGGGAAGTACCCTCTGACCTCGATGACCATCTCATTGATGACCTTGTCACACTATGGAACACTCTGCTGACTGAGGCCATTGATCGGATGACTCCTAGACGTCCGCTGCTCAGGTGACAGCACCGCAGGCCCCCATGGTTTTCGGAGGAGCTGCGAGTGCTGAAGCGAGAAGGGCAACAGTTGGAGCGACGGTGGCGTCATTATCATACTGAAGCTGACAGATTGTGGCATAAATCCAGTTTGCGAGCATATGCCGAGGTGATGAGGGCAGCGGAAAAGTTTTTTTCGCTGCTCTCATAGCATCTGCAAAATCTTGCCTAGCGGAGCTTTTCTGGGTGGTTCGGGGGCTGGTCAGTCCGGCCTCCCTCCACCCTGGAGTGGAGTCATCTATAGCACGCTGTGATAGGTTTGTGAATTATTTTGTGGATAAAATCGCTTGTATTCACTGCAATTTTGATGCTGCACTTATTACACTAGGAGAACGTGAGGTTATGGAAGTCACACCTTTTCCGGTTTTATGGGATCAATTTCAGTTGGTGACATCCATGTGGTTGGGACCCTGGGGGCTGTTAGGGCCACCTCTTGTGAATTAGATCCATGCCCATCTTGGCTTATTAAATCTTGCAAGGAGACAATGTGGCCACTGCTGGTAGTGGTGGTCAATGCCTCCCTTCAGGAGGGCAGAGTGCCGGGCTGTCTCAAGGAGATAGTGGTGCGGCCTCTGCTCAAGAAACCATCACTTGACATTGACTCCCTTGCCAGCTATCGACCTGTCTCTAACCTTCCCTTTTTAGGGAAGTTATTGAGCAGGTGGTGGCTCAGCAATTCTAGGGGCATCTTGATCGCATTGGTTTTCTTCATCCCTCTCAGTTGGAATGTTGTCCAGGTTATGGCACAGAGACTGCGCTTGTGGCCTTGGTGGATGATCTGCGGCGGGAGATGGACTGGAGTCATTCGACCATGTTGGTTCTATTAGATCTGTCAGCTGCTTTTGATACGGTTGATCACGAGATGTTGGTGGCGCGCCTGAGGGATTGTGCATGGGTGGGCGAGACTGTTCTTAAATGGTTCCGCTCATTCCTGATCAGGTGAACCCAGAGAGTGGTACTTGGGGAGTGTTTTTCAGCGTACCGAGACCTTGCATGTGATGTCCTGCAGGGTTCGGTGTTGTTCCCCCTCCTGTTCAATGTATATAAGCAGCCTCTTGACGAGGTGATCAGGAGGTTTGGTGTACAGTGCCGCCAATATGCTGATGACACCCAGCAACCTGTCTTTTTCATCAAACCCAGACCCTGCAGTCTCCGTGCTTACTTAGTGTCTGACGGCTGTGGGGAATTGGATGAGGGCTAATCGACTTCAGCTGAATCCCGACAAGACGGAGGTGATGCTGGTAGGTAAGGTGATGGAGTAAATGGCCCCTATCATTGATGGGGTCTCTCCTCCATTGGTTCCCCAGGTCCGGAGTCTGGGGGGTACTCCTTGATGTGCAGTTCCACCTGGATGCTCAGATGGAGGCTGTGGCAAGGGGTGCCTTTTACCAAGTACATCTGGTACGTCTGCTTAGGCTGTATGTTTCGGATTCTGACCTGGCCACCATCATCCATGCTTTCATCACCTCAAGATTAGACTATGGTAATGCACTCTACGTGGGGGTACCCATGGTGACGGCTTGGAAGCTACAGCTGGTGCGGAATGCAGTGACCCGTCTTTTGGTGGGACAGGGTCACTGGGAGCAAATTACAACAGTGCTCTGTTCTCTGCACTGACTGCCGATAGTCTTCTGAGCCCAATTCAAGGTGTTGGTTTTAACCTATGAAGCCCTAAACGGTCTGGGCCCTGTCTATCTTCAGGACCGCCTCACTCCCTGGGTACTGGACCCGCCACTGCGGTCATTGGGGGATGCCCTTCTTGTGGTCCCCTGAGTCTTCTGCGGGGCCACGTAGGGGAGGGCATTTTTGGTGGCTGCATCGAGGCTCTGTTACTCCCTTCTGGTGGGGATGCATCTGGCCCCAGATATTACCTGCTTTCGACAAAGCTGTAAGACTTGGCTGTTCCATCAGGCATTTGGCAGGGGAGATGGGTAGAGGGTGAGGGAGGAGAGGGGTGGGGGGGAGTGATATGTTTTTATAATTTTATAATGTTTCTGGTTTTATAATTGTTATTGTTGTTGTTGTAAGCCGCCACGAGCTGCCTGTGGCAGAAGGTGCGGGATAGTAAATCTTTTAATAAATAAATAAATATACTATAAATAATGTATAATACTAATCTAGAAGTACGAATATGCGGAAACTTACTGAATTATTTTTCTTTTGGACTTCTCATGAAGTATGTGGCAAATTATAGGAGAGACTGGAACATTCCTGCATGTAATTTAATCACCTGGATTTACATGCTATTATCCTGCTTTCTGTATATTTTCTTCCAGTACGGAACAGGAGATGGGCATTACGGAGTCACCAGATATTTGGAACTTTATGCTGCTTCAGACCGCTCCAAGGTAAGTCTTACTAACTAGTATATAAACAGTTTAGGTGTGATACGAAAGAACTGTTCTATTTTTGTGGCCATTTATGCAAAATCAGAACAGTTCTCCTTTATAACTGGATACTCTGATTAGAAACATTTCCAATTGGAATTCCAGGCAAAATAATAACAAATAGCCACTTGTGCATGCAAAACATGGATGCCTCCCATGTTCAAAATGGTAGTGAGCTGACACCACCATTTTGAATACGGATGGTGGTCATTTAAGGAGCTCCCTAACTGAGTCAGACAAATGGTCCATCTTAGGCCAGTTTGTCAGAACCTGACACGGCTTCAAATCCAGCTCTTCAGCAAAGGTCTCACCTAGACGTGCTACTTGAGACCTTCCAGGATCCCCAGCAGAGGCCTCACCCACCTAAGCCACAGCCCACTCTACTATTTGAACATGCACTAATTGTATTTAAAATAGTGGTTTCCAAGGCATGCAGAATACGGTGATTTTTGTTTGCAAAGTAAGCGATAAACTCAGTGCAGCAGACTCTGGGCAGAGAAAAAACAAGTTCACCAGGTCGTTCTCCATCTGGAACATATCCTCTGGACAGCACATTGCAGATGGTGTGGCAGCAAAGAAAGGTTTCTTTTCCCTCTGCCCTCCCTCCCCACCCCCAACATGTCATATTCCTTTTAAAAAGGTCTAGGATGCAGTCAGTCAAGCTTTACCACAAATTGAATGCCACTTGTGCTTACCTGCCTACCCTCCTTTTTCAACTGCCTCAGGTCCCTCGTATACCAGGAAGACCTGTGCCATCTACACCGTAGGAGCAGATCCTGGGTGCTTCTGTGTAAATGGTGAATGTTAATGAGCTTGTGGAGTCAACCCACCCGTCAAGATCATTATGTAGATCCCTCAGAGTTCTGGAATTAGAGGTGAAACAAGTACCCACAAAAACAGAAAAACCTATTGAAATGGTAGTATTTGACCCAACCGTCTCACTCCCCATGTGCCCCTGCGACCCTTGAGATCGTCCGTAGGAGCCTTTTTGGAGGTTCCCCGGGTGAGGCGGGTGGCCACCGATGTTAGATCTTTTTCGGTGGCTGCCCCTGTGCTGTGGAATTTGCTCCCGGAGGAGGCTCGGCTGGCTCCCACTCTCCTGTTGTTTCGGCGTGTATGTAAGACCTGGCTGTTCCACCAGGCTTTTGGCGAGGGGTAGGGGTGGGGTGCGGGCAGGGATGGGGGCTTTCCCCACATATTGTATTTTTAAATTGTTTTAAAATTTTATATTGTTTTAATGAATGTTGTTCGCCGCCCAGAGCCACCCTGTGGGCAGGAGGGGTGGGATATAAATTTTAAATAAATAAAATAAAACCTGCCCATCAAGATCATTATGTAGATCCCTCAGAGAGTTCTGGAATCAGAGATGAAGCAAGTACCCACAAAAACAGGAATACCTGTTGAAATTGCGGTATTTGACCCAACCCAGTAACATTGAGTACTAACTGGTACCTGATTAGTGATCAACGGACTACTCAGTATATTGATTTCCTATTTTTGTTCTGATTTTCTGACTTCTGACATCCCTCTCCAGTCCTTGTGTTTCCTCCCCAGTCCCTCCCCTCCTCAAATTCTTTCTTCTTTGCGTTTTTTCACTTACCCCCAATTTCATTTACAAATTTCATTGTATTTCTTTTATTTGCCTGTCTCTGTCTCTGTGTGTCTGTCTGTCTGTCTGTGTGCCAGTGACACAAGTAGCAGCACCTGTAGAAACCCCAGTAGTGCAGCCTAGCTGCAGATTGAATCACAATGAGGAAGGGAAGAGCTAGTGCCCGTGTGCGTGTGGCAGGCAAGGCAGGGGCAGGTGGGGCCCCCAAAGTCCAGAAAGAGGGTTCGGGCAAGGACGAGCTCCCCCTCTTTCCTCCCCTGCAAGATCAAATACCCATCTTCAGTGGGGTTGGGCAGCGTGCCATCTTCTTGGAGAAAGAGGTGACTGCGCAGCTGACTTCAAGTGGTGAAACTCAGCTGTTGGA
>QEPC01001076.1:323998-336917 GCA_003113815.1 Sphenodon punctatus | reverse complement strand
AAATTTGCTTTAATTTGCAGAGGGGAGGAATCAATTGGCAGACCATCCTCGACTGTATCAGCTGCTGTAATATCCTATCAGTATTCTCCTGTTCCCTATCCTCCTCTCTAGGGGCGCCTATTTGCTTCGGGCTAAAAAGGAAGAGCACAGGGAGACGCATTGGAGCAGACGCAAAAGATTCGCGAAAATTCTGGAATCGAATTAACGGTCCAACTGGAAGCAAACCGTTACAGGTTATATTTCCAGTTCCACCCCAGTCTTGGGTGGAATATTTTGGCACTTATTTTAGTGCCTCTGACCTTCAACTCCATTCTCCTCACCATCTATCTCTAAGACTGCTTCATTGTGGCCAGCTGTTATGGAGGCTGAGATAGAAGTCCTTGTGGACTCATTTAAAAAATCATAAGTCTGCTGGGGTGGACTTGATTCATATTGAATTTATTAAGTCCTGTAAGAACTGGTGGCTGCCTCTTTTGGCAGCTCTTTTTACTGAAGTCAATAACACCGGAGAAATTCCTACTGGATGGAGTACTGCAGTAGTGGTCCCTATCTTTAAGAAGGGTGAGAGATCTAACCCTGCGAATTACAGGCCTATCAGTTTGCTTTCTGTTGTGGCGAAAATTTATGCCAAATTTCTTTTGATCAAATTGCTGGATTGGATGAGTAAAATCAAGGCTTTGGCGATAGAGCAAGCTGGCTTCCAGAAGAATCGATCTACAATAGAACAGTGTCTTGTCCTTTTTCATTTGGCCTCCAAATATAGACAACAAAATGGTGCATTCTATGTAGCCTCTGTCGATCTGAAAGGGGCATTCGACTCAGTAGATAGGGGTCTGCTTTGGGAGAAACTGCGAGCAGCATCGATAGATGACCGTCTTCTCTCCCTAATTAGAGCACTTCATGATCAATTTTCTCTGATAGCGAAAGTGGATCGGCAAGGCCATGTCACGGCCCCTGTAAGAACATACAAGGGCGTGAGGCAGGGGTGTGTTTTGGCCCCAGCACTTTTTAATTTTTTTATAAATGATATAATTCCAACTATGGCAGTTTTGAAATCCCCCCCCCCCCAAGTTAGTCAATAGGACAATAGGCTGTTAAGCCTATGTCAATGATTTGGCCCTGCTCTCACAGACCCGGATAGACCTGCTTCGCCAATTAGACGCCTTTGCGACCTACTGTAAGGGCAATAATTTGACCATTAACTTTCAGAAGACTAAAGTTATGGTGTTTTCTAAGCAGTGAGTAGTGGATGGTCACTCCATTCAGCAAGTGGAGGTTTTTCGATATTTGGGGCCTTTATTCCACTATACAGGCTCCTGGTGAGAACATGTGGCTAGGGCAATTTCTGCAGCTCATGGGGCTGCTAAACCATTGGTGGCTCTTTTTGCTTGGCAAGGGCGATCTGCAATTCTGCCTGCTATGCAGTCCATAGTAGCAAAGTTGGGGCAAAATTGCTCTATGGGGCTGAGCTCTGGGCCCCCTTCTTTGCACCAAAGATAAACTCACTCCAGGCGAATTTTCTATTTCTCCCAGTTCGAGCTCCGAGGGGTACACCCCATGCTGCAACTCGGCTGGAGCTGGGACAGAGGTCCTAGAAATGTAAGGCTACAGAGTCAGCAGTCACCCATTGGTGTAAAATTTATGCAGGTCACTGTTCGGAATTGCTTGTAGGGGTCAGGGAAGACACCTTTATCAACTCTTGGTCTGCCAAAATAGAAAGACAACTTCTGCAAAGCGCGTTATCTAAAGCTTACTTGGCCCATAAACCGATGGGTGCAATTAGGAAAGAGATCTTAGTACGCCTTAGCGATATCAAAAGACAATCAGAAATGGCACGGATTAATGCCTCTCCACATTTGCGGGCTTATTCTTCCTGGGTCCCTAATCAGACTCAGGGAGCTAAATATCTTACTTCCCCTATATCTGCTAGGGCCAAACAGCTTATGTTAGCCACAAGAGTAAATGTGTTTCCATCGCAGATAGTCCAGGGACGTTTCTTAGGAATCCTGTATGCAGAAAGACTCTGCCCCTTCGATAACTGGGAATCCAAACCTATGACTCACATAACTCTGTACTGTCATCTGTATGACTCTATTAGAGCTAAATACCTTTCCCCTATTTTGAGAAGTTTTCTGGGCCACTCTGACTCTGTGCTCCTCTCCGTACTGTTGGACATCTCGAATGTCCAGGTCATTCAGCAGGTAGCGGCCTTTCTCTTACAAGCATATCATCTTAGAAAGCGCTTTGTGGAATTTAAATCCTTAGATGATAATGAGGACTCACTTGAAACCATTAGTCAATTGGGACTTGATATCTGTTCAATATGTTCCCTGCTGCTAGATTATTGGTTGATATCTTAATTCTTTTAATACTCTTGTTTTTTTTATGCTCCCTGTTGGGATTATGTATTGTTAGTGCTGTTTGTGTTTTGCAATGGTCTATGACTAAGCAATAAATTCAATTCGTTCATTCTATCACTAAGCTAACTCCTACAACTGTCTACTATCTCTATCTATCTATCTATCTATCTGTCTGTCTGTCTGTCTAGGATGGGGGGGAATCACAAACAACACAAGCAGTGGTACAAAACTGAAATGAAACCTAAATCAATCTAACAATCCTACTCTAAATGAAAAAACAGGGGAAGGGAAGGGTAGGGAATCTGGGATGGAATATATGGGAGAGGGAAAGGATTCAATGGAGGGGGGAGGGAGGAAGGAGGATTGAACACAGGGAGGGGTAAAACCAAAAAATAACCACTAAATCTATCTAAGCTAAATAAGTGAATGAGAATATGGGGGTAGATGGATTGAATGGGTGAAATGGGAGGAGGATGGCAATGGATTGGGGAGCTGGGAAATGCTGGGAGACGGAGCCTTCTGAAATGCCTGCTGTTCAGGAACAGTGACTAGCTCAGAAGGTGTTGGGAAGGGGGGAGGCAGACAGTTTTGTTTCTTGCTGCACCCGCCTCATTGCAAGCTCCATTGGCTCCGTGCAGCCTAGCCCATGGCCAATCGCAGACTGCGAAGCCAGTGGTCTGAGGCGAAAAGGGATAGTGATTGGGCAGGCTGGCTGCTACTCCAAGCCTCTCCACCCCTGGTGCCTGGAAGTCTTCTCCTCAGCTGACGACCCCTCCCTGTCACATTTGACTTCTAGTGACACTTTTTTTGCCAACCAAACTTACCTGAACACGATCCGAACTGACCAAACTGTTTGGTCATTTCAACGTTCGGAATTGAGTTCGGTTCGGTCAGTTCATGTTTGTGTTTGCGTTCGGATTCGGTCGTCCGAACAGGCCGAGTTCGGGCCGAACTGTGAACTACCGAACTGTGTTCACCCATCCCTAGTTATTATCGTACTGAAGCCGACAGATTGCTGCATAAAGCCAGTTTACGAGCATATGCTGAGGTGATGAGGGCAGCGAAAAAAGCTTTTTTCGCTGCTCTCATAGCATCTGCAAAATCTCGCCCAGTGGAGCTTTTCTGGGTGGTGCGGGGGCTGGTCAGTCCAGTCTCCCTCCACCCTGGAGTGGAGTCATCTAAAGCACGCTGTGATAGGTTTGAGAATTATTTTGTGGATAAAATAGCTTGTATTTACTGCAATTTCGATGCTGCACTTATTACACTAGGAGAACCTGAGGTTATGGAAGTCACGCCTTGTCGTTTTATGGGATCAATTTCAGTCGGTGACACCTGCTGATGCAGTCGGGACCCTGGGGGCTGTTAGCATCACCTCTTGTGAATTAGATCCGTGCCCATCTTTGCTTATTAAATCTTGCAAGGAGACAATGGGGTCATTGCCAGCAGGGGTGGTCAGTGTCTCCCTTCGGGAAGGCAGAGTGCCGGGCTGTCTCAAGCAGGTGGTGGTACGGCCTCTGCTCAAGAAACCATCACTTGACATTGATTCCCTTGCCAGATATCCCTTTTTAGGGAGGTTATTGAGTGGGTGATGGCTCAGCAGTTGCAGGGGCATCTTGACCGCGTTGATTTCCTGATCCCTCTCAGTCGGGATGTCATCCGTGTTATGGCACGGAGACTGCGCTTGTGGCCTTGGTGGATGATCTGCTCCGGGAGATGGACCGGAGTCGTTCGACCATGTTGGTTTTATTCGATCTGTCAGCTGCTTTTGATACGGTTGATCACGAGATGTTGGTGGCATGCCTGCGGGAGTGTGCAGGGGTGGGCGGGACTGTTCTTGAACGGTTCCACTCATTCCTGACCCGCAGAAACCAGCAAGTAGTCCTTGGGGAGTGTTTTTCATTGTACTGAGACGTTTTGTGTGGTGTCCCGCAGGGTTTGGTGTTGTCTCCCCTCCTGTTCAATGTATATAAGCAGCCTCTCAGCAAGGTGATCAGGAGGTTTGGTGTACGGTGCCACCAATATGCTGATGACACCCAGCTATATCTCTCCTTTTCAACAATCCCAGATCCTGCAGTCTCCGTGCTTACTTAGTGTCTGACGGCTGTGGGGGATTGGATGAGGGCTAATCAACTGAAGCTGAATCCCAACAAGACAAGAGGTGATGCTGGTGGGTAAGGCGATGGAGTAAACAGTCCCCATCATTGATGGGATCTGTCCTCCATGGGTTCCCCAGGTGCGGAGTCTGGGGGGACTCCTTGATGTGCAGCTCCGCCTGGATGCTCAGGTGGAGGCTGTGGTGAGGGGTGCCTTTCACCAACTACATCTGGTACGTCTGCTTAGGCTGTATGTTTCAGATTCTAACCTGGCCACCATCATCCATGCTTTCATCACCTCGAGATTAGACTATGGTAATGCACTCTACGTGGGGGTACTCATGGTGAAGACCTGGAAGCTGCAGCTGGTGCGGAATGCGGTGGCCCATCTTTTGGTGGGACTGGGCCGCTGGGAGCACATTACACCAGTGCTCTGTTCTCTGCATTGGCTGCCGATAGTCTTCTGAGCCCAATTCAAGGTGTTGGTTTTAACCTATAAAGCCCTAAACGGTCTGGGCCCTGTCTATCTGCAGGACCGCCTCACCCCCCGGGGACTGTACCCGCCCCTGCGGTCATTGGGGGATGCCCTTCTTATGGTCCTCAGAGTCTTCTGGGGGGCCACGCAGGGGAGGACATTTTTGGTGGCTGCACCAAGGCTGTGTTACTCCCTTCCGGTGGGGATGCATCTGGCCCCAGATATTACCTCCTTTTGAAAAAGCTGTAAAACTTGGCTGTTCCGTCAGGCATTTGACAGGAGAGATGGGTAGAGGGTGAGGGAGGAGAGGATGGGGGGAAGTGATATGTTTTTATCATTTTATATTTTTTCTGGTTTTATAATTATTGTTGTTGTAAGCCGCCACGAGCTGCCTGTGGCAGAAGGTGCGGGATATTAAATCTTTTAATAAATAAATAAATAAATAAATATACTATAAATAATGTATAATACTAATCTGAAAGTACTAATCTGCGGAAATTTACTGAATTATTTTTCTTTTGGACTTCTCATGAAGTATGTGGCAAACTATAGGAGAGACTGGAACATTCCTGCATGTAATTTAATCACCTGCTTTCTGTATATTTTCTTCCAGTACGGAACGGGAGAGGGGCATTACACAGTCACCAGATATTTGGAACTTTTTGTTCTTTCAGATTACTCCAAGGTAAGTCTTACTAACTAGTATACAAACCGTTTAGGTGTGGTATGAAAGAACTGTTCTATTTTTGTGGACATTTATGCAAAATCAGAACAGTTCCCCTTTATAACTGGATATTCTGATTAGAAACATTTCCAATTGGAATTCCAGACAAAATAATAACAAAGCATTTTGTGCATGCAAAACATGGATGCCACCCATGTTCAAAATGGTAGTGAGCCAACAACACCATTTTGGATACGGATGGTGGCCATTTAAGGAGCTGCCTAACTGACTCCATCTTAAGCCGGTGTTGTCACAACCTGACACGGCTTCAAATCCAGCTCTCCAGCAAAGGTCTCACCTAGACGTGCTACTTGAGACCTTCCAGGATCCCCAGAAGAGGCCTCACCCTCCTAAGCCACAGCCCACCCTACCATTTGCACATGCACCAATTGTATTTAAAATAGTGGTTTCCAAGGCATGCAGAATACGGTGATTTTTGTTTGCAAAGTAAGCGATAAACTCAGTGCAGCAGACTCTGGGCAGAGAAAAAACAAGTTCACCAGGTCGTTCACCATCTGGAACAGATCCTCTGGACAGCACATTGCAAATGGTGTGGCAACAAAGTAAGGTTTCTTTTCCCTCTGCCCTCCCTCCCCATCCCCAACATGTCATAGTCCCTTTAAAAAGGTCTAGGATGCAGTCAGTCAAGCTTTAGCACAAATTGAATGCCACTTGTGCTTACCTGCCTACCCTCCTTTTTCAACTGCCTCAGGTCCCTCGTATACCAGGAGGACCTGTGCCATCTACACCGTAGGAGCAGATCCTGGGTGCTCCTGTGTAAATGGTGAATGTTAATGAGCTTGTGGAGTCAACCCGCCCATCAAGATCATTATGTAGATCCCTCAGAGAGTTCTGGAATCAGAAGTCAAACAAGTACTCTCTCTCTTTCACACACACACACACACACACACACACACACACACACACACACACTAACAACGAAGGAGCCTCCTTTGGTTATCGTTATTCAATAACGATAATGACAGAAAATCATAATAATAATAATAATAATAATAATGATAATAATGATAACGTCAGAGTTTCTCTTGTTTTCCTGGCTGGAAAATGCTGCAGGCAGGCAGGCCCATGGCAGGGAGGGGTGGAGATAGAGCAAGTGGGGCAGCCTAGAAGAGATGACAGACATCTCCACTGGCCAATTGGTTTTTCTATAACTGCATGGTTTCTGTTTGCAAGGACCAATCTCGGCGGCTTAGCTGGTTTTGAGGAAGGCATAAGGTCATTTAAAACTCCTGCAACTGCCCCAGACTCTTGTCTGTGGCTAGTTCAGCTTGTTCTGAATGCATCAAAGACTGTGGCTTTCTCTGTGTGTGCGGCACAGTCTCTCAAGAGTTATCTCGTATCACTCCGAGGAGATAAAATCCTCCCATCCCTCTCCAGTCCTTGTGTTTCCTCCCCAGTCCCTCCCCTCCTCAAATTCTTTCTTCTTTACGTTTTTTTACTTACCCCCAAATTTCATTTACAAATTTCATTGTATTTCTTTTATTTGCCTGTCTCTCTCTGTCTGTCTGTCTGTGTGCCAGTGACACAAGTAGCAGCACCTGTAGAAACCCCAGTAGTGCAGCCTAGCTGCAGATTGAATCACAGTGAGAAAGGGAAGAGCTAGTGCCCATGTGCGTGTGGCAGGCAAGGCAGGGGCAGGTGGGGCCCCCACAACCCAGGAAAGAGGGTTCAGGCAAGGACGAGCTCCCCCTCTTTCCTCCTCCGCAAGATCAAATACCCATCTTCAGTGGGGTTGGGCAGCGTGCCATCTTCTTGGAGAAAGAGGTGACTGCGCAGCTGACTTCAAGTGGTGAAACTCAGCGGTTGGAGCAGCAGCCCCCCCCCCCAGCCTCTGACTTCTGGCAGTGGGGGAGTGAAAAGGAAGGGGCAGCGCCGGCTTTTTGAAGTAGGAGCAGCAAGCAGCAGTGGGCCTGGTGCTGATGATGGGAGTGACGTCGGGGCTGCCGGCAGGCAAGCCTCCCCTGGAGCTGTTGGCCAGGCTTCCTCTCCCCCCAGTTACTAGAGGCGTGCACCAGGGACCCATCTCGTTAGTTGTTTTCATTATTAAAAACTGTTATTAGTTTTCATTAATAATGAAATTTTATTTTTCATTATTGGTGTTTTTATTTATTATCAGTATCGGTATTGGAAGAAATGGAAACTTTTGTTTTCGGTCTTGTTTCCATTTTTGTCAGCGTGTGTGTTTGGGGGACTGTGTGTGTGTGTGGTAGAAGTGCCAGTTTCAGAAGTGCCAGCAGACTGCATCTCATTATAACCACCCCTCCCACACAGAGCCCCCCCAAACAACGTTTTTGGAAATGAAAGAGAATGAAAACGAAAACAAAATGTTTGGTTTCGTGTGATACCGATCGACACCGATAACGAAAAATGAAATTTCATTATTGATTTCATTAGTATTGTTTTCACTTTTGTTATTGTAATAATGAAAAAGAAAAATGAAATTTCATTTTCATAACCACTATAACGAAAACGAAGTGCACACCCCTACCAGTTCCCTGCACGGAGGACCCCATCCTCCTGGGACAGGAGGAGACTGTTCTCATTCTGGAGCAGGTGCTTCTGGGGGAGCTCATGGTTCAGGAGGATATTGGGAAGATCTCCTCAGCAGGCACCACCCCAACCAGCCCTTAAACCATTTAAGAATGCGATGGAGACCCTGAGAGCCACCACTGCCACCCTGAGCCAGGTCATCCCTGTGGTGCAGTTCCTGAGCAAGAAGTTGGCAGGATTCTTGAGGGTGCAGGCACAGTTGCCAGAGGATCAGCACCTCTTATCAGAGGTGGTTGGGCTGGTAGAGAGGCTGTTGGCGGCTGTTAGGAGGTGACTGGAGCCTCTAATGAAAATGGAGGCGTATGTCCTGACAACACTCTGTGACCCCCAGGTGAAGGGGAGCGTGGCGGGCCGCTTTGGTACCTTCACCCACTATAAGCTGGAGCTGATAGTGAGGGTGTGCAGGGCAGAGAGTGGGTCATGCCAGGACCAGGGGAGTGTTGTGGTGGGAAGCAGCACGGCGGAGGAGACAGAGCATTCCTAGCAGAAGCAGCAGTGTGGTCGTCCCCCACCAGACCACCCCAGGGCAGGTTGTCTGGGCACAGGCTTTTGGGGTGGCAATGGGAGGCAACCAGCTGCAGTAGTGCTCGTGTCTACAGGTCTGACGACACTGAATTAGTAGTGGTTCAATACTTGGAGGAGTCAGTGGGAGGAGTCCAGCAGCGATCTGTTGACTGACTGAGTCCGTAAAGGCCAGGTGTGTCAGACCCTAGTCAAGATGACCCAGGAGTTACTAACCTTCCCACTGACTAGTGTGTTGAGCGAGCAGGTCTTCCTGATAGCAGGGGACATAGTGAGCCCACATCACTCATGTCTGTCACCTGAGTTGGAAGAGTAGCTGGAATTCCTAAAGGTCAAGTTGATGATGCTAGGATTCCCCAAGCTGCCCTCTGAGATGGAGTGAGGTGTTCACTACCACCTGCAGAGGCAGCTCATTGTGTGTGAGAGCTGCCACAAGAGAGACAGAGAGATGCCACAATGAGAGATACCATATGTGCCTGCCCACAAAAGCCAGCCACCAGATTGAGGGAGTGAGGCCATCTGTGCCATCCCATGCCCCCCTGGGGCATTCGCAGCAAGTTGACAACCTCTTTCACACATGGGAGTGCTACGCTGTGCTCTCCTGGGCTGTTTTCTGCATGTTGATAACACTTCACTTTTGGGGGTGCCTCACTATGCCAAATGCCAGTTTATCACCTGCCTCTGCTCCTCCTCCTCTGCCTGCTGCCTGCCTGCCACTCACTCACTCACTCACTCACTCACTCTCACACACACACACACACACCCTGCTGATTCCTTGGGGCATTCGCTGCAAGTTGACAACCCCTTTCACACTTGCGGGTACCACGCCATGTCCCCCTTTGGTGTTTGCTGCAAGTTGATACTTCTTCATATTCCCAATATGCTCCTGCCCCTCTGAAATGTTCCCTGCCAGTTGAAGTGACACCCCCACATATTTGGGATACTTCCCAATGTCCTCTTGTCCCTCTGGGGCGTTCCATGAAACTTGTCAGACACTCTCACACACTTGGGCTGCTGCCCAACTTCCTCCTGCCCGCCCCTCATTGTAGTGCGGCCTAGTTGCAGAATCACAATGAAGGAGGGAAGAACTAGTGTCCTCCTGCCCCTCTCCCAGGGCATTCCTACTTGTTGAAGTGACACCTCCACACATTTGGGATACTGCCTAAATTCCTCCCGACCCCCTAGGGCAGGACTGCACAACATACAGCCCGGAGATCGCATGTGGCCCGCGGATACATTTTGTGAGGCCTACTTACAAATGGGCCTCTGTTCATTGGGTGTGGCCCACGGCGTCTTTTGCCTGCACCGGTGAGTGGAGCCAGTAGCAGCTCTCACTCCTGCCCGAGTTGACCTGGATGTGGCTTCTCTTGGCACAGTGAGGGAGGTGGGCTGTGGGGGAGGCGGGAAGCAGAAAAAGTGCAGAGAGCGCCCGCATCCAGGCCAACCTGAGCAACGGCAGCAGCCTGGCCCCCAGAAAAGCAGCTGCTGCTGCCTCCACTTGCTGGCAAACGCAAAAGCATCCACAGGCTGCACAGCCTGTGACTGGCTAGAGAGGAAGACAGGAATATTTCTCTGTGCCTGGAGCTGGCTCTCTCAGCCCAGGTCCCTTAGAGTTCACATACAGCCGGGCTGCTTTCTGACTAGCTATCTAAAGAGAAGGGACTTACGAAAGACAGCCCCAGCAGGCCAGCTCCCCCTGCACACCCCAAACAGGGGCATCAGGACAGATCTCATTAAGATATTCAAACTGCCCACTGGATTAGACACCCCCCCCCAGGAAATTCTCCCCCTTTGTGAAAGGATCTCTCTCTCCTTTCCCCTCGTTGCCATTTAAATAGGGGGTTTGCTGGGTTTGCTGTGTGTTTTCCCTGCAAGCCATGCAAATTAGGGGTGGGATGATACAAATTAGGTGTGGGACCATGCAAACCAGGGGCAGGGCCACATGCATCCCAGTGTTGGGCCTGAACCAAATATTTTGGCCCTCATGATTAATCAAGTTGAGCTCGCCTGCCCTAGGGCATTCCCTGAAAGTTGCTGCCTGCCCCCCCATACACTTGGGGTGCTGGCCAACATCCTCTTGCCACCCTGGGGCATTCCCTACATGTTGACTGACACCCTCACACATTTGGGGTGCTGCCCAACATCCTCCTGCCCCCTGGGGTGTTTCCTGCAAGTTGACTGACACCCTAATGCACTTGGGGTGCTGCCCAATGTCCTCCTACCTGCCCCTCATTGAGAATCACAATGAAGGAGGGAAGAGATAGTGCCCTCCTCACCCCCTGGGGAGTTTCCTATAGGATGACACACATCCCACCCACTTGGGATGCTGCCCAATGTCCTCCTGCCCCCGTTGGCCATTCCCTGCAAGTTGAACTGACACCCGAACACACTTGGGGTGCCTGAAATGACTGAATCCGGTGCCAAATTGCCGATTCCTGCCTGCCGTGCTGCCAGTGTCTACCAGTGCCACCTCTGCTGCTGCCCAGTGCCTGCCTGCCAGTCTCTCTCTCTCTCTCCCTCTGATGTCCTCCTGCCACCCTGGGGCACTCTTACAAAGACTGGGGATGGGAAACTGTCAGAGAACCAAAGTAAAACATCTCTAAACTGAGACAGACCTGCAAGTGATTAAATCTGCGTTGCCAGTGTCTGTAAAAATAACAACATTTCTATTGATTGTAAAATAGGGACCATTCATCCAATCTTTTAATTATTTGGGAGGGATAATACATTTGGTGAGGGGTACACTGTTTCCAAATATCATCCAAAATGGATTTAAGACAAAGAGGTTGCAGCCAGAAATGGTTACGCAATCACAAATCATTTTGTTAAAATCACAAAAATTTAAAGGCTTCTGTAATTGTGACCCTTTATCCAATCTTTGTAAAGTTTGGCAGGGAGGATCCCTTAGTTTCGGGGTATAATATTTCCAAATTTCATCCAAATTGGATGGAAGATAAAGACGTCTGAGCCAGAAATGTGTTTCCCATTGAAACCAATGTAAAGCAAAAACAAGAGTAAAAATGAAAAAAGAAAAGGTAATTAAGAAGATAAATCCAAACACAAATGACATTTTAATAATGAAAATGAAAGCAATAATAATATATTTTTTTAATTCTGTGCACATCACTAACATTTTTCTTTCCCATGAAAGGTTTGCTGCTGTTTAGAGATCTTGCACTGAAATTATGTTCTACCCAGCATGTTCTGGTCTTAAGAGGATTCTTTTTTTTTCTCATAGTATGTCGCAGAAGGTCGCAATGAAACCGTTTTGTTGCTTCTCCTTCTTAAGTATATCTCTGTAACGCAGAAGGTAAGTAATTTACTCCTACTATAAGATCCTTTATGAGTCCCATCATGGTCCTGCACAGAGTGGAGTAGCAGGGTACACAGTGCCCCTTACTACTTTACGTGGGCTACGGTAGTTTGTTATCCAGCTCTAGTGCCTTGGTTTGCACATCCGCAGACTTTCTGATGACCCCCAACAGTGCCTACATATCTGGGACTGTCCGAGATCAGCTGCCAGTTACCCCTGTCTCTGGAGGTTCATTCTGTCTCCCCTCTTCCCATAATCAAGTCTTTCCCCAGTTAATTGATGTTCTCTGTGACCATCAATCCTGGTGAAAGTGGCGAACAGTATTTGGTGCACCTCCAACTTGACTCAGAAGCCAAAGAAGATTGATTGTTCCACCTTGCAGACTGGGAGTTTACTGTCTGGAAGAATACACTGTTTTACATGCTTGGAGTTTTGCAGCAGATGTATCTGGTGAAGACTGGACTGAGGCTGCTTCCCACGTTACAAAATTTCATGTTACTATGTATCTTATGTGATATTTTGTAACTTGTGCATGTGCCTTTTCATTTGGCAGGGAAATTAACGTGAGTTTCACGGATGTCAGGGCAGGGAAATCCAGCTCTGACGCTTATGTGAGTTCTGTCTTACGTGATATTTGAATGTGCACGTGGAGTGGGGTCTGTATTACGTGAGATTGGAATGTGTGTATGGGGTGAGTTCTGTATTACGTATGATTGGAATGTGTGCATGGGGTGAGTTCTGTATTTTGTACGATTGGAATGTGTGCATGGGGTGAGTTCTGTATTACGTGAGACTGGGATGTGTGCATGGGTTGAGTTCTGTATTACGTACGATTGGAATGTGTGCATGGGGTGAGTTCTG
>QEPC01001076.1:247408-277161 GCA_003113815.1 Sphenodon punctatus | reverse complement strand
CCACATCCGCCTTGCCCCCTCCCTTCATACCTTCAAATCTCTCCTTAAAACTCACCTCTTTCGCTCTGCTCTGTCTGACTCTTTATCGTGCTGAGGGACCGTGTCTATTTTATTACTTTGTAAAGTGCCAGGTACACTGCTGGCGCTATATAAATGTTTGTTAATAATAATAATAATAATGGGGCACCACAGAACACAATAAATAACTCTTTCCTAACCCTAACACAAAGGTTGGAAGGGGTCCGGGGCCATACGGGTCTCTGCCAGGAGGGAGTTCCATAGCCTTGGTGCAGCCACTGAGAACATCCTCTCCATAGTCTCCCCCCGCCCCACCCCTGGTTGGTCCATATGGTGAAGATCTGAGTACACAGACCTCAGGTAACGTATTGTACTGGATGGAGGGTATCAGAAGCAGTTAGGCGAGGGGAGTGAGGAGTCAGGGAGGGCAGAGCAGAAAAGGTGGGTCTTGAGGAGGGATTTCAAAGTATGAAGGGAGGGGACGAAGTGGATGTAGGCAGGGAGGGAGTTCCAGGCATGGGGGGCAGCTAGGGAGAAGGGATGAAGGTGGTTAGGGGAGCAGGAGAGGCATGGTTGGGCAAGAGAGGGGACCGAGGAGGAGTGGAGTTCACAGACTGGAGTATGGAGAGAAATTAGTACAGAGAAGTAGGGGGGAGCAAGGTTGTAGAGAGCTTTATAGGTGAAGACTAGGGATGGGCGAACACGGTTCGGATGTTCGGACTTCGGACCGAACTCAGTCTGTTCGGACGTCCGAACCAAACATATGAACTGAACTCTCCAATTACCGAACTGTTCAGTCGTGTTCAGATTAGCTCAGATGAAACCAAAACCAAACCAAAACAAAACCAAAACAAAACCAAACTGAAACCGAAACCGAAACCTGATGTATATGTATATGTATACATATGTGTATATGTATATGTATATGTATATGTATATGTATATGTATATATATATGTATATGTATATGTATATGTATATGTATATATATCAGGTTTCGGTTTTGGTTTCAGTTCGGTTTTGTTTTGGTTCGGTTTTGGTTTTGCTGTTTTTGACTATTCGGCCAAGTTCGGCCAACGCGAACTTGGCTGAACCTAACCATCGAACCCGAACTCGGGTTTCGAACCAAACGACCGAACATCCAAACTGCATTCTGTTCTTCCATCCCTAGTGAAGACTAGGAGCTTGTGCAGGATTCATTCCGGAAGGGAGAGCCAGTGAAGAGAGGAGGGGAGGGGTAGAAATGTGGTGGAAATGACGGATGAGGTGGATGGCCCTGGCAGCAGAGTTTTGGATGGAGATAAGGGGAGAAAGATGAGAGTGGAGGAGGCCAATGAGAAGGGGGTTACAGTAATCGAGTTGAGAGATCACCAAGGCATGAACAAGGGTTTTGGCAGAGGAGACAGAGAGAAAAGAGCAAATCTTAGCAACTTTATGGAGGGAGAAGCAACAGGATTTGGCAACAGAGTTGATGTAGGGTTTAAAAGAAAGGGGTAAGTCAAAGATGAAACCTAAGCTACAGGCTTGGGGGACAGAAAGGATGGTGACCCCATCAATGAGGATCGACAGGAAGGAGGGAGAGGAAGGATGAGGAGGGAAGATAAAGAGTTCAGTTTTAGCCATGTTGAGTTTGAGCTGATGTTGAGACATCCAGGTAGAGATGTCAGAGAGACAGCTGGTGAGGTGAGCTTGAACAGATGGAGAGAGAGAGGGAGTAGAGAGAGAGAGAGTTGAGTGTCATCAGCGTAGAGGTGATATTGGAAGCCATGGGATGCAATGAGTTTGCTTAGGGACAGGGTATATAGGGACAGGGTATAGATAGAGAAGAGGAGAGGGCCAAGGACAGAGCCTTGGGGAACACCAACCCAGAGTGGAAGGGAGGAGGAGGTGGAGTTTGGCAAGAGACACATTGAATAAACGGTCAGAGAGGTAGGAGGAGAACCAGTTGAGGACAGTGCCATGGAAGCCAAAGGAGTGAAGTGAATCCAGCAAGAGTGAGTGGTTAACAGTATCAAAGGCAGCAGAGAGGTCAAGGAGGACAAGAATAGAGTAGAGATGATTAGATTTAGCCACAAGATCATTGGTGATCTTAGCAAGAGCAATTTCAGGAGAGTGAAGGTGGTGAAAGCCATATTGGAGGGGGTCAAGGGAGGAGTTGACGGAGAGGAAGTCAAGGCAGCGGGAGTAGACAACACATTTAAGAAGCTTGGAAGCAAAAGGAAGGAGTGAGACAGGACGATAGCTAGAAGGATCAGAGGGGTCAAGAGTGGACTTTTTGAGGAAAAGAGAGACAGTAGCATGCTTGAAGGCGGAGGGTAAAGAGTCATTAGAGAGGGAGAGGTTGATGATGTGCAGGAGGGAAGGGGCAACAATGGAAGCAATGGAGGGCAGGAGGGGATGGGGTCAAGTGGAAGGACTGGAGGAGGAGAGCAGAGAGGAGATTTCCTCAAGGGAGGTGGGAGGGAAGGACAGGAGAGAAAGAGGGGGAGGAGGGAGAGGGGAGGGAGTAGGGAGAGGAGAGGAGCAGGAAGCGAAGTCGAGGCGGATCTTGTCTATCTTGGAGGTGAAGAAGGAAGCTAGATCCTAAGCAGAAAGAGAAAAATGAGAAGGAGGACAGGGAGGCTTGAGAAGGGAGTCAGTGGTGGAGAAAAGGCAGCGAGGGTCCCGAGAACAGGACTCAATGGGGGAGGCATGGTAATGCTGTGTAGCGAGGGAGATAGTAGAAGTAAGGGAGGAGAGACAGAATTTGAAGTGAAGGAAGTCAGCATGAAAGTGGGATTTGCCCCGGAGGCGTCCAGTAGTACGAGTGCAGGAGCGGAGGTGTCGGATATTGGGGGTGAACCAAGGACAACGGTTATGGGAGTGGGTGGGGCAGAAGGAGAGGCGGGCAAGGGAGTCAAGGGTGGAGGAGAGAGAAGTTGAAAGCAGAAATGGCAGTCGGGAGGAGGAGGAAAAGACTGAGGAGAAAAGAGGGGAGAGAGTGGAGGCAAAATCTAGGGGGTTAATGGCCTGCAGGTCACAGAAGGGGCATAGAGATGGGGAAGAAGAGGGGGGACAGTGGGAGACATTGGAAGATGTACGGAAGTGGTCACAGATGGAATGAGGATCGAAGGAGAGATCAGAGACAGAGCAGTTCCTAGAGAAGATGAGGTCAAGAGAATGGCTGTTAGCATGGGTGGGGGAGTTATTAATTAATTATTTATTATTATTATTATTATTAGCATTTATATAGCACCAGCGATGTACCTGGTGCTTTATAAAGAATAAGATAGACACGGTCCCTGCCTGGGGGCTTACAATCTAAAGACAGGGGGAGGGGACACAGGGAAGGGGGAACAGAGTGAGAGACAATGAATGCGACATTCATGAGGATATGAAAGCTCAGGTACATGTTCTTGGCTTGGTTGCAGNCTCTCCTCCGCGGAGGCAGGACTCACGGGCAATTTAAAATAAAAGGGAAAAAAAGAAAAAACACACAACGTTCCCTGACAGTCCCTGCCTTACCGCTCCCCCCGCCGCTCTGAGCGGCAGATTGGGGGGGAGCGGCAAGGAAGCGCCTGGCCTGGCATGGCGTTGGGCAGTTGGAGAGCTGTGCTTTCCAACAGCGCGCCACCAGCAGCCATCTCTTTCTTTCAGGAAGCATGTGAGGCAGGGACCAGCGTGCATGCGCACTGCTCCCTGCCTCAGGCGCCCGACCCAAGGCATCTCGCCAGGGCGCTTTCAACAAGCGCCCTGGTGAGAGCTCTCCTTGCGCCCATTGAGTGCAATGGATACCCCGAGCTCTTCCCTCCACAGCACGTCCTATACATGCTGTGTGGACGGAGGAGCTCAGCCGCCCAAATCACATTTTCCATTGGAAAACGCAGTTGGGCTTAGCTTTTTTGAGCCTTCTGGGACCCACTCCTCAGGAGTGGATCCTGTAAGTAAGTGAACTGACAGCACCGCAGGAGTCTCTGAAGCAAAGGCAGAGGCTGCTGCGGCACTGTGAGAAGCAGCGGCGTCGCCGTGGCAGTGCGTTGTTGTTGTTGTTTTTTACAAACGGTGGTGCTGGCGGGCCCTCGGCACTTGGCGGGTCAGCGCCCCAAATTCCCTGGGGGGCCAGCCGCCACCGGGTGTGGATGAGAATTTTGGCAGAGGAGACAGAGAGAAAAGGGCGGATCTTGGCAATGTTGTGGAGGAAGAAGCAGCAGGATTTGGTCACGGAGTCAATATAAGGTTTGAAGGTGAGGTGCGAGTTGAAGATGAATCCCAAGCTGCGAATTTGGGGTATAGGGAGGATGGAGACCCCTTCAATGGTAATTGACAGGGAAGAGGGAGCGGAAGGATTGGGAGGGAAGATCAGGAGTTCAGTATTCACCATGTTCAGTTTGAGTTGGCGTTGAGACATCCAGGTGGAGATATCAGAGAGACAGTTGATGAGACGAGCTTGAACAGAGGGGGAGAGGGAAGGAGTGGAGAGATAGAGTTGAGTGTCGTCAGCGTATAGGTGGTATTGGAAACCATGGGAGGCAATGAGTTTGCCTAGGGGTTGGGTGTAAATAGAGAAGAGGAGAGGGCCAAGGAGAGAGCCTTGGCGAACACTGACTGAGAGGGATAGGGAGGAGGAGGGGGAGGAGTTAGGAAGAGAATTTAAAAAAAAATACAAAACACCCCAAGGGAGGGAGAGCGGGATGAATTTCAGAGACAAAGGACCGATCCCAGGAAAGGCTAATATGCAAATTTAAAATGACAAAAGCAGGCAGCAACCTTAATTAGTAATCCCATCGAAAAACCAGCAACTTGAACTCACCAAAACAGCTAATGCTGAGGCTCCCAGTCCCACCAATTCTGGTTTTGCATCCTATAAAAACAACAACATCGCATCCCAACAGGAAATTTACGAGAAAATGATAAGACTGGCTATATGAGTTTAAAATAGAATGACCACTGCCAGCTCAGCCTCCTTTGACTTATTGCTTTACCTAGTTAGATTACCTGGGAGAGCTTGGCTATTTGGCTTGATTCCCAGAAAAGTGCCATCTTAATAGAGCAACCTTTCAAAAGTGCTTAGGTCCCAGCAGTTCCCTATGGTCAGGCATCTCTCAAGCTCAGTTAAGTTTAGTTCAATACTGATTCGTGGGCAACGCTACCTACATAAGCATTGCCAAACTATGAGAGAAGCATAGCTTCCTTGAACTTGTCAGGGATGGGTGCTACTCACCCAGGAGCCCCCCATCCCAGCCCCTCAGTCCTGCTGCCCCACTCCAGCCCCTCAGCTCACAGCCTTACAGCCCCCCCATCCCAGCCCCCAACTCATCACAGCCCTGCAGCCCCCATCCCAGCCTCCCAACTCACAGCCCTCCAGTCCCACCATCCCAGCCCCTCAGTCCTGCAGCTCCCATCCCAGCAACCCCATCCCAGCCCCGACCTTACCTTCTGTTCTTCGGGAAAAAAAGAATTGATTCCATCCAGTGACTGCCTGCGCCGTTCGCTGCTGCTGCTGCTTCACACTTCCTGGGTCTGCCTTGTGCGCTGAGCCACTGCAGTGCAAAAACGCTGGCGCAGGTGCAGTACGCAGCGTGGCTTCACTCTCATTCCTGCGCAGGCACAGTGGGCAGGGACAAGCACAAGCAGCACATGGAAGGAAGTTTTGTTTTTTTCAAAAAAAAGTTACCTGCCTCCCGCCGCTCCCTCCAATCTGCCGTTCTAGGGGCCGCCTAGATCTGCCTAGTGGCAGGGACGGCCCTGTAGCTAAGAGGGTAAGTAACTGCTCCTTGTTTATTAGTTCCACACCACATGATTTTATAGACCTCTATCCTATCTCCTCTCAGTCGTCTCTTCTCCAAACTGAAAAGCCCCAACCTACCAAGCCTCTCCTCATAAGGGAGCCCTTCCATGCCCTTGATCATTTTTGTTGCCCTTCTCTGCACCTTTTCTAGTTCAGCTATGTCTTTTTTGAGATAGGGCGACCAGAACTGCACACAATATTTGAGGTGCAGCAGCTAGGGATGTGCAAACAGAACGCTGTTCGGATGTTCAGCCGTTCGGTTCAAAAACCGATTTCGGCTTCAAGCATTCGGTTCGGCGGCGTTTGGTTCAGCTGAACATTCGGAATATCGCTATCGGTACCGATATTGATACCAATTTTGAAGATTTTATTTTCGGTATTGGTATCATTTGCTCCTGAGACCACCCCTGGTCTCCACCCCTGGTGCCAGGAAGTCTGCTCCTTAGCTGCCACCCCCTCCCCCCTGGGCCTTCCAGTCACCCACCCGAATGGGCCTTTCAGTCACGTTTTTCCCGCCCCAAACTCATCCGAACGCACCCAAACACGACTGAACTGTTCGGTCATTTTTGAGTTCGGTTCGGCCGTTTGGTTAGGTTGTCAAAACAGACCAAGTTCGGTCCAAACTCTGAACATCCAAGCCGTGTTCACATATCCCTAGCGGTAGCACCATTGATTTGTATAGAGACATTATGACAGCCTCAGTTTTATTCTCTATTCCCTTCCATGTGCTGCTTGTTAATTCCTAACATTCTATTTGCTTTTTTGACTGCTGCTGCGCACTGCACTGTGGATTTCATTGCATTGTCCACAACCACCCCCAGATCCTTTCCCTGAGTGGTAACTCCTAACTTAGTACCCAGCATTGTGTATGCATAATTTGGATTATTTTTCCCTAGTGCATCACTTTGTACTTGTCCACATTAAATCTCATTTGCCATTTAGATGCCCAGGCACCCAGTGTCATAAGATCCTGTTGCAGTTCCTCACAGTTTGCTCGTGTTTTAACTACCTTGAAAAACTTGGTGTCATCTGCATATTTGATCACCTCACTCTTAATGCCCTTTTCCAGATCATTAATTAATACATTAAACAGCACTGGTCCCAAAACAGATCCCTGAGACCCGCCAATTTTGACATCTCTCCATTGTGAAAACTGCCCATTTAGTCCTACCCTTTGCTTTCTATCTTTCAACCAGTTTCTGATCCATAGTAAGACACTACCTTTTATCCCATGACTTTTTAATTTTCTCAAGAGTCTTTCATGAGGGACCTTATCAAATGCTTTCTGGAAATCCACTTGGTAGAAGGGGGGTATGGAAGGCGACAGTTGAGTGATAGACAAGTCACAGGTCAGGTTTTGATTGGCTGGTAGGGGCAAGATAAAAGTGTCTGTAGGTCCATTTTCCATTCTCTTTTGTGAATTTGGCTGTGTGCTGCCTCACTGCTGATCTGTGAGTAATCGGCTTTGGGGCAGACGGGCGCCTGTCCTGCCCTGTCCTGCCCATAGGGGCAATGCTGGGGGATGGGGGTTACTTTTTTCCTCCTTACCATGATCTTTTTAAATAAGTGGATGCCACACTGCTGGTGCCTGCTGCTGCTGGGCACTATGAGGCCATAGAGATTCTCTGCCTTGCTCCATTTCCCCTGGCCTGGGCTGTCCAAGTTACCAGTGCCATACTAATGCCATGCCTTTTTAAAAAATATGCGGGTGCCACTGCTGCTTGCACTGCTTGGCACCCTGGTGGCCAGAGGGATTTGCCTAATTCCACTTCCCCTGGCCATGGGCTGTCCATATACCAGGGGCAGTGCCAGGGTTGCCAACAGTGCCTAATATATTTAAAGCTTGAAGTGGACGCTGCTGCTGCTTGTACTGCTTATTGGCAAGTTGGCACCCTAGATGCCAGAGAGGGATCACTTTAGTTTTGCTGTGGTTTTTGTGGGCACTGTGACTGTACTTTGTCTATGGGTTCAACTTTGCCAAGATGTGACAGACCACTGAGCAGGGGCACAAGGAGAGATATATGGTATACTTTCTTTCTCGTTAAAATAATATGGTGCATAGAGAGGGGGCTTGCCTTGCATAGGTGGGTGCTGGGTAGGAACAATGGAGGTTTTTTAGTGTGTGGGGTGTGTGTGAATGTCTGATTTCTTTCTTGTGGGTGTTATAATGTCTGATGGGCTGACTTTGTTGGATTTCTGCATGCAGTTGCGCTGTTTGGGTTTGTCTTCTTGAGTGAATGTCTACCTTTTGCTAGACTGCTTTACTGGTCACTACTTGGCATAATGATTTTAAAGTGGGTGCAGTGCTGATGGGTACTGCTGGCTTTTTTTTTTATTTCTGCATGCTGTTGCACTGTTTGGGTTTGTCTTCTAGAGTGATTATCTCACTCTTGCTAGCCTGCTTCTCTGGGCACTGCTTGGCATAATGATTTTGGGTGCACTTTTAAAATAATTAAAGGAAGGAGTTCCGAGTTCTGGGGAATTTCTGAGGTCTGGAATTCCAAATTCCAGGTTGCCAGAACAAGTTCCGAGTTTTGTCTAAGTACCTGCTCCGGGTACTCAGGACTTTGGAACACGTTCAGAGTATGGCCTATTCGGTGTAGCCCTAATATTCGGATGGCCTATTCGGTGTAGCCCTAATAAAGTACCACTGAGATACAGCCCCAAACAGTAAATAATTGCGCTCGATGGGCAGCCCTTCTCGGTGGTCAGGGATGTGAGGTTCAGGTGGCTGATTGGCTTCCTGGCACTCTGCCCTCCCGAAGGGAGGCATTGACCACCCCCGCCAGCAATGGTCCCATTGTCTCCTTGGAAGATTTAATTAGCAAAGACGGGCATGGATCTAATTCACAAGAGGTGGCCCTAACAGCACCCAGAGTCACGAACACATTAGCGGTTGTCACCGACTGAAACTGAGCCCATAAAACCAGACAAGGCGTGACTTCCATAACCTCAGCTTCCCCTAGTGTAATAAGTGTAGCGTCGAAATTGCTGTGAATATGATCAATTTTATCAACAAAATAATTCACAAGCCTACCACAGTGTACTATAGACGACTCAGTCCAGACTGAGCAGTCCCCACACCAGTCCAGGCCAGACTGACCAGTCCCCACACCACCCGGGAAAGCTCCACTGGGCGAGATTTTGCTGATGCTATGAGAGCAGTGAAAAAGCTTTTTTTGCTGCCCTCATCACCTCAGCATATGCTTGTAAACCTGCTCTATGACGCAATCTGTTGGCTTCAATATGATAATGACGCCACCGTCACTCCAACTGCCACCCTTCTCGCTTCAGCACTCGCAGCTCCTCTGAAAACCACAAGGGCCTGTGGTGCTTTTGCCTGGGCAATGGACGTCCAATCAGTGGTCTCAGTCAACAGAGTGTTCCATAGTGTGACGAGGTCATTGATGAGACGTTCGTCGAGGTCAGAGGGTACTTCCCCGAGAGCCAACTGGAACCGTTCCAGTTCCATTAGCTTCCGGGGGCAAACCATTCAAATTGACGCCACACCCTTCCGGTGGCAGACATGTGCTAAAAAAGAGGTCTGTAGGAGATAATGATCTGACCATGACAAGGGCACTGCTGATATCTTCCCCCAATAGCGGACCTCCCGCCTCGAGGCTGGTGCAAAACATGAGATCGAGAGTATGTGCCCCCTGATGTATCGGGCAGCTGACCATTTGGGACAGGCCCATGGTTGCCATGCTGGCCATGAACTCATGCTCCACCCCCCGAGGTTGGTGTGGACATTGAAGTCCCCCCAGACTAATGCCTTTGGGAACCGCAACACCACCTCCGCCACCACCTCTGCCAGATCATGTAGAGAGGCTGTCGTACAGGTAGTTGTACAGTACACAAGAAGCACCCCCAGACTGTCCCCCGCCAAATTGAACACCAGGTGCAGAGCCTCAGTCCCTATCATGGTTTGCACTGGATATCTCCTAACCGACAACCTCTCTCTAAAAATCATAGCTACACCCCTACCCCCGTCCCTCCAACCGTGGCTGATGCTGCATGGAATACCCGGCTGGGACAAAGTCAGCCAGAATAGGCCCAGACTCAAGGTCCAGCCAGGTTTCAATAATGCCCATGAGACTGACAGCACAATCCAAGACTAATTCCTGGATCGTTGTTGCTTTATTAGCCACTGATCTCGCAACCGCTAAGGGGTGAGTGAGGCTTCTACCTGAAGCTTCCAAACAGTCTTCAAGGTCAGCCCCATGTAGAGCACGTTGCAGTAGTGTAACCGTGCGTTAATGAAGGCATGGATGACTGTGGCCAGGACCATTTCTGAAAGAAAGGGACACAGCCGTCTCCCTAGATAAAGTTGATGAAAAACACTCCTGGCCACCTCCGTGACCTGATGTTTTATACGCAGCTCAGGATCCAGGAGCACCCCAAGGCTGCAAACTTACGTAATCACAGGATGTTCCATCCCCCAAAAGATCCCAGAGCTGGCTCACCATTGTCACTTCAGTCGTGTCTGGATTCTGCTTCAATCAGCTTCCTTGCATCCCTGATGACAGCCATTCACCAAGTAAGCTCTTACTTAGTGCAGGCCCTGGGTTAGATCAGACAGACAGACAGACTAAATTTGGGTGTCATCATCATCATATTGATGGCAACTCACTCCAAGTCTATGCACAGTCTCAGCAAGTGGACCTATTGAACAGGAAGGGAAAGAAGGTGGAACTGTGTGGGATCCCACAAGGGAGGAGACGGGAGGAAAACAAGCAATCGCCGATCACCACCTGCTGGAACCTTCTTGACAGGAAAGAATGGAACCACTCAAGCCCTGTTCTGTAGACTCCTGCCACGTCCCACAGTCCTGCACTCATCAATACCTCATGATCATCAATATAAAAGGCTTCCAACAGATCTAAAAAGATTAAGAAGGTATGAGATCTCTTGCCATCTCCAGGCATAGATTGTCAACTGATGCACAAGCGCTTTCTCCAGACTATACCAGGAATAGAAGCCAGACTGACATGAGTCCAAGAATCTGATCCCATCGAGAAGTGACTGGAGCTGTTGAGTGACCACTCTTTCAATAAGCTTCATTGGAGATAACTAGCCATGAAATCTCACATCAAGTGATGGCTTTTTGAACAGGGACTGGACAATCAACTTTATGAGGATGTCGGCACTAGAGGTGAACACCAGGAACCAATGTCGTTATTCATTTTCTTTTGTTGTTTTTGCTAGTTATGTAAATATTTCATTTTTATTTTCTTAGATATCAAAATTTAATTTTCATTTTTACTTTCGTTTTTGCTTTCCATTGGTTTCAATAGAAAACATATGTTTGGCTGTAACGTTCTTGTTTGTAATTATATTTGATTTACACTTGGAGGAATTGTACCTCCAATGGAAGGCATTATGTGTACCAACTTTCAGAAATATTGGATCAAGGAATTCAGTTTTATAAGCAGTTGAAGTATGTTATTTTGTGAAAATATGCATATACATTCCTGGTTCTTCCTTGTATCTCATCTAATATGTATGAAACTTGGCAAGTCTATACCCTTTACCATGTTTAATATCTATGGCAATTTTCAGAATGATAGGGTAAAGGGTCCTGGTGGTATAAACAATTAACTTATAAATGTATGTATGAATGTTTTAGGCACAGGGGACGGGGAGCCCCCAGAACCAAGATGATTGGTATCAGTGGTTACCGACAGCAGAATTTCCCTACAACAACACCCCAAATGCCTCCCTCAGTAGTTTGCCTTTTTTTTTTTTATGGCTTTCATCCCTCACTCGGTATCTTGGACATAGAGCCCGTACAAGTCCCAGCGGCTGGCGCCCTCGCAATACAAATCCAGGAAATTCAAGCCATAGCAAAACAAACCTTGGCCAAAGCCCGACAACAATATAAAGAACAGGAGAATAAGCACTGTAGCCCGGCGCCTTCCTTCGAACCAGGAGATCTTGTCTGGTTGGATTGCCAAAACTACCCGTCTACACAACCTGGCCCCCGTGTGCGTGATCTTGAGAGTTCGTGAAGCAGTTGTGAGTTTGTGTGTTGTGTGTGACCCCGTGAGTATTCTTTCTTTTGACCTAGTGTGTGAGTGATTTGAGAGTGCTTGTGTCACAGTATCCCTGCCTCCCCCACTCCTGGGACCTCCTCCCGTTGGCCGTGTGGAGTGTACCTTCCCTATCCCCGCCCCCTACCCTGGGTCACTACCTTCCAGCCCTCACACCCACACACCCACTAGCCTCGCCTGCTCCTCCCACCCTGAATGGAAGAGCGTGTGTGGGACTGGGCGTTGAGCAGAGGGGCACAGACCCGCTCAGGTGCTCGGCGCCCAATGATGATAAGAGATCAGTCTCTTTGAGATTGCTCAGGTCCAACTACTATCCTGACGGGCATTTTCCCACAGCATCGCCTTGCCAGCACCTTAGTGTGAGTGGGGTGCGTGAGTCAGCGTGTGTGAGCACTGTTCCCCCCTTCCCCCTCCCCCACTGACAGACTGTAACATCTTTGTAGTCTAACCAGTGCACATGAAATTTGGCAGGGCTGTATCTCACACCTTCAGCATCATTTCTCCCAAATATTGGAAAGCTGTGATAAAGGGTACTAATTTTATAATCCTGCACAGCATATGCAGAGAATGAGCCTATGCCAGGGATTCTCTTACATGTCATTGTGGTATTAGATCTGTTTGTGATGCCAATTGGGCAGAAGAAATGTCAACCAAAATGTCAACTTCCTGGAAGAGCAGGCAGGCTTCAGGTCAGGTCACTCCACTATTGACCATTGTTTCACACTAAATCATCTTATGGAAAAATATGTGAGAATCAGGAATGGTAATTTGTATGTGACTTTTTTGGACCTGCGTTCGGCCTTTGATCTGATTGATCGGAATATCCTTTGGGATAAACTGTCTACGACTAACATGGATTGGAGGCTGTTATGCTTGGTCCATAGGCATAGGAGAGGCGGGATCTGGGCTTTCATAAGGTAATGGTCCGACAATGACAACAGTGCTCTAACAAGACCCCCGATAATTGGAACCTCTATTTCCAAGCTAGTGCAAAACATCAAATCCAGGGTGTCTCCTGCCTCATGTGTCAGGCCAGATATTATCTGGGATAAATCCCTGGTGGCCATGAATTCCTGCTCCACCACTGCAAGTCCAGACTCAGCGTGTATTTGAAGTCACCCAAAACAATAAGTCTAAATGATTTCTAGGTGATTTCACCCAGCTGGGCTAGAACAGTCAGGGAATCAGATGTGCAGCGGGGTGGTCGGTAGTGCAAGAGAATCCCAAACCAAAATCAGCACCATGTGGACACACTCTATATCGGATGAGTTGGGCACCAGATATTTCTGGAAGGCCAAAGTGTCTTTACAGATCACAGCCACTCCGTGCACACACCCACCCAGCCCCATCCCCCAAGTCTTGGCTGATGCTGCAGAGAGGACCTGGTTGGTGCCATCTGGGACAATACTGTCCTAGATGCTTCATCCAACCAGGTCTCCATAATGCACAGGAAGTCAGCGTCCTCATCCTGAATCATGCATGTGGCCTCATGCATGTGGTTGTTCCAGTAGGCTGAGTGAGCAAGATTTTATTCTAGACTTTCCAAACCAGGGAACTGGTGACATGGAAGGGGCTTCTGTGATGATGGTGGTTTCCTCGTCCCAGAAATGGTATTGATGAACATTGCCTGAAGATTAGAATGAATTGGGTCTGGTTTCTAAAAGTTGTCCTGTGAGGGACAAAGACAACGCAGTGCCATAAAGAATGATGTAGGGCTTCATTTTCTCTGTCCAAATGCTACAACAAATGGTAAAAAAACAAAACAAACAAACGGCCAAACAGCGTTATTCTTCTGAGCCTGGTAGCAGACTGTCACAACGAGATGCTATTCCATTTCTTTACAGAACTGCCAAGTGGATGGTTGCTGTCAGAAGAATTGCAAAGTGAACCCAACGTCTGAGTGTACTACCGGACTTTGCTGTAAAAAATGCAAGGTAAGATACACATGGAATGTAGTGGTGAGTCTACTGAGCTAAATTTGATTATTTTTTAGAAAAATAAGTCTTTGACCTCGTCTACCCACATTCTTGAGAGAGATTGATGGAAGCCCCTGTGCAGAAATGCTTAGTTTGGTTTAAGGGAGGTTTTGGTTTAGCTCAAGGGTGACCAAACTGTGGTTTGGGAGCAACATGCGGTTCTTGGCCAGGAACAGCCTGATCCCTGCACTGTCTTAATGGTCCTCCTGTGCCTGCCTTCACTGCATCCCAGTCCCAGTAGCTGAATCACAGCCGCCCTCAGAGGGTATTTTTCAGCGAGATGGGACCACGCATGGCCACCCCTTAACCACCCACCTGAGAACTCGTCTGAAGGTGGAGTGACCGGAGGTGCGCTCTTGCAACCCACGCAGCACCCACTCATGGACACTCACAGTGAATGGGAAAAGCTGGATTGCACTGTGCGGGGGAAAGTGAAATGGTGTGCGGGGACAGGTACCCACTCATCCCTGTCCCATTTGAACTGGGGCAGCAGCAGAAAGGTTGATGGCCCTGCTTCCTCCCTGTCCTGCCCCCAGCCTTAGGGATGTGAGAACAGACTCAAGTTCGGAAATTTGGTTCAGTTCGAAAATCGAGTTCGGTTCAAAAGTTCCGTTCGGTCGACCGAAGTATTCGAATTCGGTTCAAAAGTTCGGTTCGGTTGACCAAAGTATTCGAATTTGGTCGAATTCCAAACTTCTGAACCGAGTTCGTATATTCAAAACCGGGGATTTTGGTCTTCTGAACTGTTTCAGATTCGACCGAACAGTTTGGTCGAATTCGAGTTCAGTTCGAAAGTTCAGTTCGGTTCGGTCAGCCAAACTATTCGAGTTCGGTACGAACTCTGAACTTCCAAACTGCGTTCGCACATCTCTACCCAGCTCTACTGGGGGCTCTTAAAGGGGTAATGGCTGTTCGTATGAGTTGCTTTGGGGGCTGGTCAGTGGGAGTGGGTGGAGGCTGCCTGCGTTTCCATAGTGGTCACCCAGAGAGCTGCCCGCTAGACCCCTCCCAACTCACTCCACATGCATGGGCACTCCGTGCCCGTATCACTCAGCGGACACGGACCCACTCCCAAGCTGTGCTCATTTAAAAACACGCAGAATCTCAGCACTCCAGCTCCAGAAGCCAATCACAATGTAGTAGGGGTGGGAATTCCGGATCTACCGGTATCTGATACTGCCGGTATTTCGGTGTACCGGCAGTATCGGATTAACCCGGTAATCCGGCTAAAATTACCGGATTCCCCCGTACCGGTTTTATACTTTGCGGCCATTCAAATGAATGGCCACAATGTAAAAAAACAAACACCCCCCCCACTTTCCCTCCCCAGTAGTCCAGGCTACGCGGGTGGAAGGGGGACACCCCCCACCCACCCTGCCCAGCCTGGCTTTAAAAAAACAATCCCCCCCACGAAGTCCCTGCTAGTGCCGGCTCTGGGCCACCGCCGGTGACCCAGAGCCTGCACCAGCAGCAGGTAGGTTACTGGAGTACCGGTACTGTACTACTAGAGTGATCCCTGGGGTGGGGGGTGGTTTAACACCCCCCACCTCAGGGATCACCCTACCTCCCCACCCAGGGATCGCCTACCTTGCGCTCCAGGCGGCGGAGGCGGTCCGACTCCGGCTGTGCTGGCTGTGGCTGCCGGCTCAGCACTACTAGGCCTTCCGGTGAAACCTGGAAGTTCACCGGAAGGCCTAGTAGTGCTGAGCCGGCAGCCACAGCCAGCGCTGAAGCTGCCCGAGCCGGACCACTGCCGCCGCCGCCCGGAGCGCAAGACAGGCGATCCCTGGGTGGGGAGGTAGGGTGATCCCTGGGGTGGGGGGGTGTTAAACCACCCACCACCCCAGGGATCACCCTAGTCCCTGCTGGTGCAGGGACTTAGAATTTTTTTTAAAAAAAAAATCCAGGCTGGGCAGGGTGGGTGGGAGGTGCCCCCCTTCCACTCGCACAGCCGGGGAGGGGGGAGGAATTTTTTTTTATTTCATTGATTTCAATGGGGACAGTTCCCCATTGAAATCAATGGAATAAATCCGGTACCGGTATACCGGATTTCATCCTGGAATCCGGTTTTTTGAAAACCGGTAAATCCGGTAGCTGGTAATTGCCCTGGTGTCCCACCCTTACAACGTAGGAAAGCCTTGTGTGCACATGTGAAACTGTTGGTGCATCACTCTCGGGCTTGGGAATTTTGCCCAATATTGTTCAGCTTCTTTGTTTTGGTTTAACTGAATCCTAATCTCAGTGATACTCAGCCACTTTTAAAAACTCAAAATAGGTATTTGATTTAATTAATTTATTTAATTAATGTATATTTTTTTCTTCCTATAAATAACCCCTCCAGTAATGAAAAACATTTTTTAGTGACCAAACAGTAGAATTAGTTTGCTAGTCTGTTTCATAAGCATCTGATAAAACAGGTTGTTGCCTGAAGTAGCTTGTGCATCTTTTCCCCAGCTGGTAAGGCACTAAGGGTGAATGTGGAATTTCGCATTTTGAGATTTTCATTCTGAAATAGGCAGTTCGCCCATTCTGATCAGGTGAACCGCCCAATCACAGTTCAGCTGTTCTGATCGAAAACTGGCATGGGCATCAGATGATTTTTTAACATTTTTTTTAAAGAAGCCACATGCATGTGCACAATGGCCTCCGGGCTGATTGGCACATGCACAAATGGTGACCACTCTTATCCAAAAGGTTGGCGGGGATAAGAGTGGCAGCCATTTTATGCATGTGTGTTAGACTCATTTTTATTTATTTTTTTAAAGGCTGGGATTTTTTTTAAAAAATGCAATGGAAGTGTATTCTAAACAGATACCTATTTCAATTCAGCATTGGAGCCACCTTGTCTCGTCCTCCCCACAATCTGGCCTCACTTATGGTATGGATCTCCCCTATCTGTGATGTCCAGGCAGCCTGGCCATTGTAAAGAACATGCTGCATTAATGGCACGGCCTGCATTCAAAGCTATAAATAAGTCATGGCAAAACCTAATGCAACTGCTGCTAAGCAGGCCTTTAACGTACGGTCCCAAACAGAAGCTTTATTGTCTAAGGGTGTGCACCAGGCCCCATGTCATTTTGTTTTTGTTTTCGTTATTCAAAAATATAGTTTTCATTATCATTATTAATGACAATGTCAATTTTGTTTTTGTTATCATTTTTATCATTTTGGTATCGTTTTTGATATCGTTTTCAGCCTCAGTACCGGTATCATTATCCGTATCGTTTTTGTTAACGGTATCGGTACCGTTTCAAGCGAAGATTTTATTTTTAGTACTGGTATCATTATTGATTCCTATGCAGAACTAATATTTATCTAAATCTAAGGGAGACAGGGGAAAAGGAAAACTATCCATTATCTAATCAATTATCTATTAACTATTCTAATGTAATCTATATGTTTATAATATATATCTATATCTAATCTACACTACCTATCTATATATAATGTACAGGGGGGAGGAAGGCAGGGAAAGGGAGAAGGTAAAATGTAGGATATGAGAAAGGGAAGGTATTGGTGGTAATACAATGAGGGCTAGAGAGGATTTTTTATGTGCAAGCACCACAGTTCTGTAGACACAACTTGACAAGCAGAGCTCTCACAGAACAGAGAGAAAAAACCTGGCCCTCCCATTATAAAGGGTTGCTGTGCCCTCCCCCAGAGCCCCCCTGATTGGTTGTGGGAGGCAGCAGGTATTGATCAATCACAGAGTGCCATGAGACTGCTGGGGCCTGCTTGTGCTGCTCATTGGCCAGCAATACATCCATCAGATACTGCTGAGCTGCTCGCCCCTCCCAACACAGGCACAGTTCAAGAGTTCAACCTTGTTTAGGGCTCCGAGATGGCTGCTCCCTCCTCACCTCTCCACGTTTTCCCTCCAAAACCCAACTGCCACAGCACTAATAATAACAAAAATGAAAGCGACATTGTCGTTTTCATGTCTTGTTTTTGTTATTGTTCATGTTTTTGTTATCATTTTTGTTATCATTTTTGGTATGGTTTTTGGTATCGGTATCAATATCGGTATCACTATCGATAATCGGTATCAATATCGGTATTCTCAGTTATCACTTTTGGTATTCTCAGTTGTCATTTACATTATCGTTGTCGTTATTCTCGGCTGTTTTTGTTATTGCAATAACGAAAAGGAAACAACAATTTTCATTATCGTTATTGTAATAATGAAAACGACATGCACACCTTTATTGTCCTACACCAGACGAATGTGGCTCACCATCTCTGTACTGTCAAAGGCAGGATGTATCACAGCATGTGGAATGGGCCTGTGGAAAAAAATCTTATTTAGAGCCTTAATCTATTGTTTTTAACAGTTTGAGAAGACAGGAACAATATGTAGAAAAAGTGCTGATGAGTGTGATCTTCCTGAGTACTGCAACGGGACTGCAGCCAAGTGCCCGCCAGATATGTATAAACAAGACGGAACTTCGTGTGGCAGAGACGGCAAGTGTTACCACTCGGGATGCCAAGACATCGACACTCAATGCAGAGCCCTGTTTGGCAGATGTAAGACCTACCATTATTGGCAGAAATACACAGTAGCATTACCTGATCCCTAGGAAACGGAGCAGTTCGGTGGCAGCTGGTGGACTGTGTGGGTGGTGGGGCAGGTGTCTGGGCCACTGCAGGTTGGCCGTGCCACTTCCACCTACATGCACCGGACACGCATTCTATCACGTGCACCCCCCTCTCTATCTTACATGCACACCCATCACGTACACCTACTCTCTCACACATGCGCCCCCAAGACACGTGTCTCTCTCTCGTGCACACACCATGCACGTGCTCTCTCACATACACCCCCCACTCTTTCTCACACGCACATGCTCTTTCTCATACGCACCATCTCTCTCTCACACACACACACATGCCACACACGTGCTCTCTCTCACTCACCACACGCACATACACACTCGCTCTCTCACACATGCTCTCTCTCATACGTACCCTCTTTCTCTCTCACACACTCACCACACACACTCACGCTCTGTCACACTCACACACCACACACAAACACAAGTGCTCTCTCTCACACACACGCACATGCTGTCTCACACACACACCCTACCACCACCCCTTTCTCTCTCACTCTCTTACACACGCACACCACGTACACGCTCCCACTCTCCCACACACCCCACACCTACCCTCTCAGACCCAGGGGAGATCTGGCTCTCCTCCCCCTGGACCCTCCACACTCAGCCTTGAGCACCGGACCCCGGACCCGTGTGATCCCGTGAGTGCAGTGATTGTTATTCATTGGTCTTTCCCAAGGAGCCTTGTGCATAGACCTCCTCTCTCTCTGTGTGTGATGAGTCGGGTTGTCTTCAGTTCTTGAGGGAAAGCCCAAACACGACCCTGAGGGAGTTACCTTCCCCGTGGTACCCTGAGAGAGGGGCATATCTTGTCAAGGCAACACACACCAAAAAACCTGGTTTTGAATAGCCGAACATGGTTCGGAAGTTCAGAATTTGACCAAACTCGGTCTTTTCGGTTGACCTAACCGAACTTCCGAACCGAACTCGAATTTCAAACCGAACTGAACCGAACCAAATTTCCGAACTCGAATTTCAAACTGAACCGAACCAGATCTAAGTGACAGCTCTACATATGGGCCGCAGAAGGATTTGTTAAGGGAGACTGGTCAGTCAAGGGCTTACCTTGATTGGGGGCTATTGACACTTAAGAGAAGGCCAGGGTCAACTATTTCCCCTCGGCTCTTACACTGGGGAGGTACCAGGGAATTCCTTTGGCTGAGTGCTGTTGTCTTTGCTCTTTGAAGCAGGTTGAGTCCTTGACCCATATCCTTCTGAATTGTCCACTTTATGATGACCTCCGTTTAAAATTAATAATACCAATGGTCAGAGAAATGTTGGGGGGCCTCGGGAGGCTATGATGATAATGTTATTGGGAGATACATGCAAGGAGATTACCGAGAAGGTAGCGCAATTTTAATTTTGTGTATACATTACTAAACAACAGTAGGGGAGTATACTCTGTGTATGTTATTTTAAAGTTAAATATAGGTGATTTTATTAGGATTTATTTTATAAATAAGGTTGATATTGTACTTTATTATGCTTGTGTATATTTATTTATTTGTATATTTTTTGTTATGGCCTATGGCTAAACAAATAAACTTTGATGATGATATAAAACTGAACTGAACTGATTTTCCGAACTCCGTTCTGTTTGCCCATTCCTAGTGGGGTGTTTGGAGGGATTGCCCTGGGTCTGTCGCTGTGTGTTCCGCCATCCTTTTGGTGCTGTACTCTTATCGGTGCAGCCCCGGTTTGTCTGCTCCAGTGGCCCCTGTCTGCTATTTGCTGTGTGGGTCATTCTGCATTTTGTTCCCTTGGGATCCCTGTCACTTTGGGTGACTCCCCTGGGGAGCAGGTGTGTGTATTCTGGGTGTTAAATCTAATAGAGATTGTCCCCTTTGGGATCACTATGGTAACACCTTGAGCTTCCCACTGCATGCTGTGGGGCTGTACTATTGCCCTGTGCATCCCTGCACCATGCATTGCAAATGTTGCGGTGGAGTTGCAATGGTATTCTGGTGCGGTTTGATTTCTATCTCCATTGTGTGCTGTGTTTGGGGACGTGTGCATTTTGCTGTCCCGTTATCTGGGCAGGGGGATGTTACTGCTTCGTGCCCCCCGGCACAGCTCTATTCCCCTGTGATCCCCTTCTGCCTTCCCCTTTTTCCATGAACTGCCCATGGGTTGCCAGCTGTTGCTAGGAGTTTTGGGCAAGTTGGCACCTGACTTTCTCGCAGGTGTCTGACAGCTTTGGCGCCCTTACTTTTTTTGTGCTATGCCTTCCCCAGTTCTTCCTCCCCTGCTCACCTAGTGTCTGATTGGGTATGGGCAGTGACATTTGCTATTGCTTCATTTGCCCTCCGTTGACCATGTTGCCACATCATACTGTTGGGTGTGGTTTTGCCTCCGATCAGTGTAGTGGCTGCCTGTGTGTTGTGTTTTGGGTTGGGTGGGTGAGGTCCGAGATATGGGGGCTGTGACCTCCTGTGACCCTCCATTAACTGCTTGGCTGGCACTCATTGATATCCCTATCCACGCACCACCCAGTGCATGGATCCCTCTACCCATCTCCAACGACCCACCCCTCAGCCGTGCCCCTTTGAAAAAGGCCGTAGACATATTAAGGCTGAGATTATGGCGATACATCCAAGCGGTGAAGTAAGAAAGACAATAGATGCCAGGCTGGATGGAGGGAGACAGGGTAAGTGGGAGTGGAGAGAGAGAGGTGAGGGGCATCAGCATACAGGTGATGGTGAAAGCTAAGAAATGTAATGAGTTTGTCCAGCGATTGAGCGGGAGGAGTGTAGACGTGGCTACGAGGAAGTAATTCATAATTTTGGTGAGAGTGGTCTCCATTGAATGGAGAAGAGTGAAGCCAGGCTGAAGAGTGGAATTGGAGGAGAGGAAGTCAAGAATAAGGGTATCAAGGAGCTTGAAAGTGCAGGGGAGGAGTGAAGTCAGGTGATAGTTGGAGGGGATGGAGGGATGAAGAATGGGTTCTTTAGGGATGGGACAATAATAGCCTGCTTAACGACAGAGCGAATGGGACGAGTAGAGACAGAAAGGCGCATTCAACTCTTCTTTCTGAGAGCTTTGAAATGACTGGGCAAGTTAGTAAAACAGATGACGCGCCTTTCCTGTGATGCTATAATTGACTTATCTTTTCCCTATTGCCCTTGCAGATGCAAAACTGGCTCCGCTGAGTTGCTTCAAAGAAGTGAACATGCGAGGAGACCGTTCTGGCAACTGTGGGCAACAAGGACTCAGATTTAAGAAGTGTAAAGTTAAGTAGGTCTTGCATGTTTATGTGTCTAATTTACAGGGCAACCTACTAGCTAAAAATTCATTTAAATCTTTCTTTAAAAGCATTTTATGAGGCAACACGATAGCAAATGACATGAAAGAGGGAGAAGAAGGCTCAGAGGAGCATTGAACCAGGGAAATAGTTTATTTAGGCCTTTCATTCTCACCCTCGGCTGTCTTCATGAGGTTGGCGGACTTCTTTGGATGTAGTTCTCCTTGGCTTTTCTGTGTCAGCCTGGAAAGTGGGTATAAACCCTTTTAAACAAGCAAAGGAAGCAAAAGAAAAACAAAACCCATGTGTGGAGGACTCGGCAGTTGATTCTGCCCCATGGTGCTTCTTTGGCTGACTAGGCCACGCATTGGTTGTTGACGGTTCAGTTGGGTGACTATTTTCCTGTTTATGTTTCTGCCAGGATAAGTTTGTTTTAGTGCTAGTCACTGCCTAGTCAGGTGGTCTCTCTATTTTGGCTCTCTTGTTCACAGGGTGGGAGAATAGGTCTTCTAGCCAGAATACATCCAGCCCCCTCAGTACATAGCTTGCAAATAACAACAAGCAGCCAGCTCACCTGCAGATTAGGTGGACTTTCTTGGCACAACATGGGTCTCTTATTGACAGAACCTTACTACTTTGCTTAGTGGAAGTAAGGCCTTCCCAGTCACCCACTCCACCTCCTCTACAACTCACTAGCCTACTGCAGTCAGTCAGTGCACAAATATTGATATAGGTGTGGTGGCCCTTGGAGAGAGTCCAGCTGGTTGAGCTAACAATTGTCAATTGATGTCCTTTTCCCAGTCCCTTTTGACATTGCTCAAGATTTGGTGGGGGGTGGAGGGTAACAAAACAAAACAAAAAAGTTACCGAGAAATATAACGATAATCCTTTACAATTGCTACAAAAATAATATATATACAATAGATAACAATGTCAGATCTATATAGAAACATAGCACTGTCAATAAATATACCAATTCTATAAAACAATCCTAGCGCGTTTTGAACATCAGCTCTTCTTCAGGCAAATCTGTTTATTAATTAATTATTTATTTATTTATTTATTTTATTGCGTTTTTACCCTGCATCCTCCGCACAATGGCGGCTCGGAACGGCAACAGCATATAAAATACAATAAAATACATAAAACCAATTATTATAATATTAAAAATTACTAAAAAGTAGGGATGTGCGAACGCGGTTTGGAAGTTCGGAGTTTGGACCGAACAGACGTTCAGAGGTCCGAACCGAATGTCTGAACCAAACTAAAAAATGGCAGAACAGTTTGGTCATGTTTGGGTGAGTTTGGATGTGTTCGGGGGTGGGAAAAACGTGACTTCAGGTGGGAAAAACGTGACTGGAAGGGGGAGGCAGCTGAGGATCAGACTTCCTGGCACGAGGGGTGGAGACCAAGGGTTGTTTCAGGGCCAAATGATAACAATACAGATAAAATCTTCAAATTCGATATTGGTATCGATAGCGCTATTTTCGAATGTTCAGCCTCCACCCCCCAATCACACCTACCTCTAGTCCTTCCTGCCATGGTTTGCCAGAAGATGATCAGGCTCGGGCTTAGACCAAGCTCCAAGGGGATGGTGTTTCATAATTGTGGGGCAGCCACCGAAAATGCTGCTGTGCGTGCTGTTCTTGTAGAAACATCTTTGGCAGCTGGTACCACCAGCAAGAGGGCACTGCTGGCTCGCCTGAGAGGGCGTGACAGAACATGAGGGAAGAGGCGGTCTTTCAGATACATTAAACAATAGTGTTTCTTTTCTTTCAGCAATACCTTGTGCGGAAGGCTGCAGTGCACAAATATTAAAAGAATACCAAGTATTACAACTACTCAGGGCGTCATTCAAACACTAGTGGACGGCGTCTTGTGCTGGGGCACAGAATTTAATATAGGGAAAGATATGTACGATATTGGAGCCGTGAGTGATGGGACAACATGTGGGGATGACAAGGTACCACGATAAAGATAGATTGGTCAACAAGTTGGACCAGGGGTGAAGTGGGGAAAGTGGGAATGAACTTTGCTTTCTCTTTCTTGACTTGTTTCTCATAGTCAAGAATAATCTCAATGTCGTTCCACGCTGACTGTCGGGAGCTGGGAGGGAATGGGGAGGGAATGGATCACCCCATTGTGACCTGTTGGGGACTCTCCCAACAGTGACTGAGATTGGCCACTGTCGGAAACAGAGTGCCAGGATCGATGGACCATCGATTCTTATATCCACTCTCTCTCAATTGTGGCCGCTCTTTGTCTGTTCTTATTGTAAGAATATAAGAAGTGCCTTATTGGGTCAAATTGAGTTGTATAGCTGGGTTTAAACAAAGATTGGATAAATCTTTGGAAGGTAGGTCTGTTAATGCCTATTAGCCAAATAAGTCAGAGGCTTCAACCTCGGACTGTCGGGAACAGGGAGTGAACAGCAGGGAATGGATCACTCCCTTATAACTTGTTCTTTACTTCTCCCAAGCAACCAAGAGGATTGTGGGAATGATTTACTGTGGGAAACAGGATGCTGGGGGCTTAATGGACCATTGGTCTGACCCAGGTGGTTGGATCATGAGAGTCTTGCAATATTTATTTATTATTTATTCACACTTATATGCCACCCTTCCCTGAAGGTTCAGACCAGCTTCCAAAATAGGGGTGAGGTCTATCGAGATCAGGGTCCAAGATGAGGCCTTGAGGTACTATGCCAAGACATGAGACAAGGACATGGGGTGTTTTCAGATGTTACAAGATCACAGTCAACCACGGTGAACCACACACAACCCCGCGGTGGGGCGAAAGGGTCCTGAAGGTCTGTTCGGCGGGCACCAGATGTTCACCACAGACAATCCCCAGCAGGGGACAAAGCTAAGCACCTTTCCGGAGGTCCGGCCCAGACCATCTCCGAAAGGGTGGTCAAAGCAATTCCCACCGAGAAACAGTAAAATGTAACGACTGAACGGCAATCACCAGTCGGAAGCAATCAAAACGATTACCATCCGGGGACAAAGCACGCAGAGTTGCTGCCAGGCAACGAGCAGCAACACAGGCAGGGGAGGGAGATTTAAAGGGCACACAGCAGCAGGGGGACGTGGCGGGAGTGAAGTGGAAGGGAGAGGAGAGCAGAGGGTGAGCGAGCAAGGGAGGAGGAGTTGGTGGAGGAGGTGGTCGTGCTACACATGGAGGCGGTGGTGGAAGAGCAGCAGCAGCTGGGACAGGCCGCCCCAGAGCTGGCAACCGGCCTGGGGGACGAGGCACCCCCAGAAACTGGTAAGGGGAGCGAGGGGGGGCAGTGACACAGGGGCATCAAAGGGGGTGGGCGGGCCGGTAGGAGGGGTAAGGGGGAGGGTCACAGGGCTGAGGCAACCCAGCAAGCAACCACCACCACCCTTATGATCCACAGACACGGAAACGGGCCCGGGAGCCCGAGCCACCAGAGGAGAACAGTGAAGGGCATGCGGAGGAGGAGGACCAGGACCAGGAGGGCCCACGTGGGAGATGGCCGTACCACCAAGGGGGGCAATGTGGGCACTGGGAAACCCAGGACTTCATCAGAATCTCGGGGACCCTGGAGCACCAGCTGGAGCTAGCAGTGAATCAGAGGAATGAGCATGTGTACCAGGAGATTGTGTGGGACATGGAGATGGCAGGGCACCAGAGGACAGTGGCCCAGTGTGCCACTCAAAGGTGAAGGAACTCCAGAGGGTGTTCAAGGCCATCAAGGACAACAACCGGCAGTCCGGGCACGGAGCTCGGACTGCCCCCTACTCTGATGCCCTGGACCGCATCCTCCACATGAAGGGATCCATAGTCACCCCACACCTCGTGGGGAGCACCGTGGTCCAAGGCACTGAATGGACCAATGTAGCCCCTCCCCTTGCCACCCCACTAGAAGGCACTGGCTCCAGGGGTCCTGCCCTCAAGGAGGAATGCCCCAGGACCTCTAGGAGCAGCAGGCCCCCCTCGCGCATCAGCCCAGAGATTCCCCAGCTGATCTCCATTCTGGGAGGAGCCAAGGCCAGCACACCGGTCACCCTCGGTGAGGGGACGCAGGGGGACCACAGTAACACCGAGGGACTGGCCTCAGGGCTCCAAGACCAACATCGAGGGTAAGCACGGGGGTGGGAGGGGAAATGGACCAGAGGGGATGGGCCGAGGGGTGGACACACTGGCCACGGGGTCGCCCCCAGCAATCCCTGATGCCCCAGACCTCTGAAAGGGGACCCGGGGGGCCGCCGGGGGACACATTCCGCCTACCCCAACCCACCCCATCCCATATCTTCACAGGTCATGGCACGCCCAGGCACCCAGGACAGACAGGTGAGGGGGAAGGCAGTGAGAAGCCCAGGAGCAGCCAGAGGTACCAGGTGAGTCAACTCAGCAAGTGGGGGAGGGGAGGCCAGGGGTGACGGTGGGGGGCCGAGCCCATGTGGGGTAGGGGACCCAGTCCATGTGGAGCAGGGGAGGGGAGGCCTTGGCATTGGGGAATGCTGGGGGAAGGCACTGGCTGGCCCTCCAAGGGGGGGCACACAAAACCCCTCAGCCAGAGCACTGGATGGCTGGGGCACCTAACCAACCCCTAATGTGCACCCCAACAGGGTGACCCGCAGGGTCACAGCAAACTGGCCCCATACCCCCGGCTCAGCGGATGACGGAGCACCATGCATGGGTACGGCACCGGAGGGAGGGTCAGGTGGAGTACATAGTCCGTATCACCACCAAGCAGGGTGAGCAGATGATAGCAGCCACCGAAAGGGCCATGCAGCAAGCAGAGGCCAGAGACCGGAGGCTGCTGACAGAGGTGGGCCTCGAACGGAGGTGGGAGCGCTGGGAGCACAGCAGGCAGGTGGAGGTGTTTGGACGGCTGGAACAGGCCATCGACCAGATGGTGATGGAGCACTCTGCCAAGATGGACCAGTCCCATGACATTGGCACCTCGCTGCTGCTGCACGCAGGCACCATGAGCGCTTATGTGATGGCTGCCGCCCCGCCGGGCAACCTGCCTACCCTGGCCCCAATGCCGGGTCCCTCAGCACCCACACTGCCTCTGCCACCACCCCAGCCACCAGCACACCTGCAGGGCCCGTGCCTCCGCCTACTGATCCCTGTAGGCCTCCGGAGGGAGCAGCCACCCAGGGGGACCCCTCCGGCCCCGTGTCTGCCCTCCCTCCCGACAACGCCTGCCCCTCAGGACACCGAGGCATCCCAGGACACAGTCAGGGACACGGACAGCGGGGGGAAGGGAAGGGAGCTCCCAGAACTCCAAGGCAGCCACAGGGCAGCCAAGTGGAAGGCCCCAGAGACAGGCAGGTCATGGGGGATGGGGGGTAGGGGGAGAGCAGGATGAGGGGGGTGAACATGGCAGTGGGAGGTGAGTGGTGGTAGGGTTAACTGTATCAGGTATGCACAATAAATGCACAGGCACAACAGTCGCAGCTGTTATTCTGTTTCACAGGCCCGGGGCTGGGGGCTGGTGGGTATCGAGGGGTGCTCCCAGGGTGCCAGTGGGGGCTCCAGTGTGGTGGAGATGGTGGTGTGCGGCCTCACGCCTCAGCCTCACAGCTGATCTGCCTAGCCAAGGCAGCATGGATGTGCCTTGCACATCGGTACTCCTGCGGGTTCTCTGCGTTCACATAGAGAGTCACGGGGCTGGGAGGGCGCCGGGGCAAAGGGTAGTCGAGGGCAGTCCCATCGGTCTTGCACACGTTGTGCAGCATACAGCAGGTTCTGATCACGAGGGCCGACGTCTCCACTGTGTAGTCCAGCCGGCCCATGAGGCACCCCCAGCGCTGCTTGAGGGCCCCGAAGGCCCTCTCGACCACAGTCTGGCAGGCACACAGGCGGGTATTGTAGAGCACCTCCACAGGGTTCCTGGTGACCGAGTATGCCTTTATCAGCCACTGGTTGAGTGGATAGGCCGGGTCCCCCAGGATGAAGAGGGGCATCAGCACTCCCTCGATCCGGGTCATCCCCATGTCCACAAAGTCTCCGCGGTACATCCGGGCATAGAAGGGAGAGATGGTCATGTTCCGGGCATCGTGCCTGCGCCCAGAGTGGCCCGTGTAAATGTCTATGAACCGCCCATGTTGATCCACGACTGCCTGCAGCTGCAGGGAGTGGTAACCGTGTCGGTTGACATATTCCGTGGCCTCCCCATCAAATGGGCGGAGGATCTCAATGTGGGTGCCATCCACAGCACCCATGCAGTTGGGGAATCCTCCAGCCACGAAGCCGGCCATCATGGCCTCCTGGTCCACCAGTTGGATTGCTCAGTCCAGGATCAGGCCCTCCACCGCCACGCAGATGTCTTGCAGCATCCCGGCGACGGTGCTCACCCCAACGCCAAAATGCTGCGAGATGGACCGGCAGAAGTTGGGTGTTGCAAGGGCCCAGGTCCCGATTGCAACCCGTTGGACCCTGGATATGGGGACCCACATGGGGGTGCACTGCCACTCCAGCCAGGGTATCAACAGCTCTGCAAGTCGCAGGAAGACGCGCCTGTCCATCTGAAAGTGCGCTCTCCAGGTGGCCCCATCCCAGTGAGCCAGCGCCCGGGCCCACCACCCCTATGCCCGCTCCGTGACGCATACCTGCTGGGCAATGGGCATAGCGAGCAGTGCTGCATGCCCCATGGTCTCCCTCCGCCATTGGAGTCGGCCAGGTGCCTCGCAGAGCACAGCAGCCCGCTCCCGTGTGCAGATGAGAGCCTGTCAGGTCACCCTGGACACCTGCTGGGCCCTGCGCCGGGCTCTAGCTGCACTCCTGGCCATGCACACCCACAGCTGGGCATTCAGGTGCACCTCTGTGGTCTGGATGCGCAGGAGGTCAGTGTGCGAATGGTACCACTCTGCGCAGACTGCTAGGTGGATCCCGCAGGTCCCAACTGTCCTGACTCCATGGTGAACGGTGCCCCGGGTGGGGTGCATCCGCAAGTGTTAAAGGTTGGTGCATGTGTTGCCCCGCCCCCAGGTCGCTACTTGGCAACTGGGCAGGGGGCCCTGGGTTGTTTGTGCATGATCCCTGCAGGGTGGCTGGGATGGGGAGGCAGGGAGCACCCCATTGAGCACACCTGCGGTCCCTGCACGGGGCCTGTCAGATGGACCAGACAGCGCCCAGGCGTGCGGGCACCACCTACATTCCTGCTGTCATCACCTCCCACCTAACTGTCTTGGCTGCTTGTTGTCCTCGCTGCCCTGATCTGTGCGTAGGCTGTCCTGTATGTGTGCTAGGTTCCAGCAGCTGGGCCAGGTCTGCACCCCACGCCTCGCTCGCTTGCTGTGCCATGTTGCAGTCTGTGGCCTTATCGCTTGGCCTTGGAGCTCCCCTGCTTCCCCTTCCATCCCTCCAGGGGTTGTGGGCCCCCTCTTTCTTTGCTGTTATTGTCCGATGCTTGCTGGACCATGGCTGGCAGCGCTTTCCCAGGGCTCACGGGCCCCTCCCCCGGCGACCCCCATAGGGAGACCTTCCATGAGACCATGGCCCTGTGTGACCTGAGGCATTCCCTGGCCATGCAATTGCTCCTGAGATGCCCAGAAAGCCTCACAGGTGCCTATGCGAGTCTGAGGCTATGAGGCGAGCACCCGCGACTGCCGGCTGCATGTGGAGATGCTGGGCCTTGGTCCCTTTCCCAATGGGCACATCCCAGAGATGAGGTGCTTGAATGTGGGGTCGTCTGCGGTGGAAACCACGTCTGGTCTCTCTGTGTGGAGGAGGGGGGCCCTACCCTGGCTGTGTCCTTCTTTGACTGCATTCACGGGGCCCGTGGGTACCAGCGGTCACCTGGGGGTGGTCTATCACCACCTGTTGGAGCTTGGTCACCTTCTGTGACCCCAAGATGCTGACTATGGCTTGTAGAAGCCCACCAGGGTGGAGCTGGTGGCGCTGGTGGTGTGTGGTCCCGATCCGATGTCCAGGTGGGGCTTGCCGTGTAGGATCCCTTCGAGGCGTACTACCTCGTCGCCCACCACATGTCTGCACTGGGCTACCATTGGGGCATGTTCCAGTGGCCCCACTACCTGTTCCTGGTGGGCCATCCGGCCCTGGGCCCCTTTGAAGCCCCCTGCAGCTGGCTGTGAGGCCCCCTGTGCCTTC
>QEPC01001076.1:236312-247308 GCA_003113815.1 Sphenodon punctatus | reverse complement strand
CCAAGCCAGGGGGCTGGGGTTCTAGTTGATCTCACGCTGAACATGAGTCGGCAGTGTGATGCAGCTGCTAAAAAGGCTAATGCAGTTTTGGACTGTATTAACAGAAGCAGAGTGTCCAGGTCATGAGACGTAAAAGTTCCACTCTGCTCTGAGCTGGTCAGACCTGTGTCCAGATCAGGGCACCACATTTTAAGAAGGACATTGACAAATTGAAACGGGTTCACAGGAGAGCAATGAAGATGGTCAATGGTCTGGAAACCAAGTCCTAAGAGGAAAGGTTGAAGGAGCTGAGTATGTTTAGCCCAGAGAAGAGAAGACTAAGGGGAGACATGATCGCTGTCTTCAAATATGTGAAGGGCCGTCACATGGAAGATGGAGCAGACTTGTTCTCTGTTGCTCCTGAGGGCAGGGCTAGAATCAATGGGATCAAAGGACAAGAAAGCAGATTTAGGCTAAACATGAGGAAGAACTTCCTACCGGTAAGACCTGTTCTTCAATGGAGATTTTCAAACAGAGGCCAGACGGCCATCTGTCAGGGATGCCGTAACTGTGGATTTCCTGCACTGAGCAGGGGGTTGGACTAGACGACTTTGAGAAAGTTGTGCAAGATGGGTGGGAGTTTCTGAAAAATGAGATACTAAATGCACAATCACAAACAATTCCAATGAAAAAGAAAAATGAGAAAGCTCTAAAGAAACCAACGTGGCTGCACAAGGAGTTTTCTGATGAGCTGAGAATTAAAAAGGGCACGTATAAGAAATGGAAGGAGAGAGAGAAATCACCAAGGACGAGTACAGACGAGTAGCCCAACCTGTAGGGACGGCGTCAGGAAAGCTAACGCTCAGAAGGAGCTGCTGCTTGCGAGATGTTAAGAACAAAAAGGGGTTTTTCACCTATGTCCAAAGCAAGAGAAAGAATAAAACAGCGGTAGGCCTGCTGCTTGGTGAAGAGGAGCACTAATGATGAAGGGAAGGAATTCCAGCTCTGAATAGGTAAAGAGATGGTAAGAGAACGCCCAGCTACTTTAAACAAGTTCAAGTCTTTGGGGCCAGTTGAATTACACCCTAGGGGAATGAAGGAACTTTCAGATACAATCTTGGACCCTCTGTCTATAATCTTTGAGAACTCTCGGAGAACGGGTGAGGTGCCAGAAGACGGGAGACAGGAAACGTTGTCCCTATCTTCAAAAAGTGGGGAAAGGAGGCTCCATGGACGGGTCAGCCTGACATCAGTACCTGGAAAGATTCTAGAGCAGATTGTAAAGCAGCCAATCTGTCAGCCTTTAGAAAACCATGTTGTGATGACTAGGAGCCGGCATGGGTTTGTCAAGAACAAGTCCTGCCAGACTAATCTTATTTCATTTTTTGATCAAGTTACTAGTTAATAGATCATGGGAATGCAGTGGATGTGGTATATCTCTATTTCAGCAAAGTATTTGACGAAGTTCCCCAACTGATATCCTTCTTATCTTGACAAGCTAGTTTAATAGGGGCTAGATGATACTAGCGTAGGTGGATTTACAGCTGCTTGAAGAACCATACCCAATGAGTGCTCTTAAATGGCTCCCCATCACTCTGGAGGGAGGTATTGAGTGGGATGCCTCAGGGCTTGGTCCTGGGCCCTGTACTGTTCAACATCTTTATTAATGACTTGGATGAAGGAGTAGAGGGGATGCTAATCAAATTCATTATTATTATTATTATTATTATTATTAATTAATTAGCATTTGTATAGCGCCAGCTGTGTACTTGGCGCTTTATAGAACAATAAGATAGACACGGAAGACAGTAAAATCATCTGCAGTACCGTGTCCAGTTCTGGGCACTACATTTTAAGAAGGAGTNGGCTTATAATACTAAAAACATAATACAATTAAATAACGTTAACAGACAGTACAAAAAACCCTACCCTCATCCCAAAACCACCTACTCCGACCCCAGCCTCCCCCAAACCCTACCACCCAGTCCCTATCTGCACCCGTATCCTCGCCTACTACATGCATTTATAAATAAGAGTCTTGTACCGCCTCCAAAGATGCTCAGACTCAAATGAACCTCCAAGGGAAGGGAGTTGCACAGCAACGGGGAGAAACCGAGAAAGCCCCCCTGTGCGCCCTTGTTGTATGATCCAGACTGACAGGGAGGCACCCCCAGCTGATTGCAGGGGCCACAAATGGAGCATGGTTGGAAGGAGAGGTGGTTCTTCCTTCAGGTATCTGGGCCCAGACCATTTTGGACTTTAAAGGTCAAAACCAGCTCCTTGAATTGTGCCTGGAAAACTATAGGCAGCCAGCGCAGACTTCAGAGCGTAGGCGTAATGTGCTCCCAGTGACTCGTCCTCGAAAGGAGGCGAGCTGCCGCATTCTGCAATAGCTGCAACTTCCAAATAGTCATCAATGGCAGCCCCCCGTAGAGCTCGTTGCAATAATCCAGCCTCAAGGTGATGAAAGTATGTATGACAGTGGCCAGATCCGAGTCAGAAAGAAAAGGTCGCAGATCGAGTTGATGAAAAGTGTTCCTGGCCACCACCACAACCTGACAATTCAGGACCAACAAGGAGACCACAAGAAGCGCTCTGAGACTGTCAGCCTGACTGAGCAGAGGGGGCTGGACTCCATCAATAACAGGAGTCCAAATCCCCTCCAGGGCACAAGGTCCAGATTCAGGGGAACTAAGGCATGAAGTGTGAGGGAGCAAGCTGCAGGGAAGGAGGTGGAGTTGCTATGCCCAACTTCGCACTGGTACCAGCATGGCTTTTATGCTAGCTGGTGCCCAATCAGGAAGTTGGGAGGTGGGGCTGGAGTCCAGGGGAAACGCCTGGGAAGGGCGGGGTTCAGGCAAGGGCTGGAGAAACACTGAAGGAACCATTGGGCGGAGGAACAGGGCTGAGGTCAGGCCTAAGGAGTGGTGCTGAGACTGAGTCATCACCCCAGAACCCTGGGGGTTCAAGACCCTCAGGACTTTACAGCCAAGCTGATGCCTCCTTTGTTTTGTGCTAATTACACACTTAATGTATTTCAGGTGTGCAACGATAAGAAAAATTGCCACTGTAATTATGGATGGGCCCCTCCGTTCTGTAAGTTGAAAGGGTTTGGAGGAAGTATTGACAGCGGCCCCCCTCCGCCTAGAAGTAAGTACTCTGAAACACATGGCACTCAGTTTTATTTGATGGTGTCAACGGGAGAGGTTTGATTCTTGGGCTATGAACTACCCTTGTGTACTGAAGGACTTCTGGCAGGAGATGGGTTGCACCTCATGAGAACTGGGGGAAACGTGTTTGGAAGGATCCTCACAAACCTGGTCAAGAGGACTTTTAACTAAATCCTGTGGTGGAGGGAAACAAAAGCCCAGAGGTAAGAATGAAGGTAAGTACTAGGGGACAGGAACATGAGTGATGCATTGGGAATTAGAAGAGTGGTGGGGGTGCCCAGTAAAAAAAAAAGCAGTAGGGAAGTCATTGGGGTGAAATACTCATGGTTTCCAGTGTCTATACACTAATGCACAGAGTATGGGAAATAAGTAGGATGAACTTGAAATCATAATCCAGGAAGGCAAATATGATTTTATGGGTGTTACTGAGACTTGGTGGGTTGAGACTCATGATTGGAATGCAGTAACTGAAGGGTATAACTTGTTCAAAAAGAATAGACCCAACAGAAAGGGAGGGGGAGTAGCATTATACATAAAAAATGTACAACCTGCACAGAAATCCACGAATCTGAGCATGGAGCATCTGGGTAAAAATAAAAGGAGAGAGAAATAAAAGTGATATTACTGTTGGAGTCTGCTGCAGATCGCCAAACCAAGCAGAAGATGTAAATGATGCTTTCCTAAACCAGATTACAAAACTTTCAAAGAGGCAAGACATAGCAGTAATGGGGACTTCAAGTTCCCTGATATCTGGAAATCGAATTCTGCTAAGAATGGAATATCCAATAAATTCTTGCCTTGCCTTGCTGACAACTTCATCTTTCAGAAGGTGGAAAAAGGAATGAGGGGGTCAGCTACCTTGGACTTGATACTTACCAACAGGAAGAACTGGTCAATGAGCTGAAAGTAGTTGGGAACCTTGGGTGGAAGTAATCACGTGATCTTGGAATTTATGATATCAAGGAAAGGGAAAGTTGAGCATAGTGAGCTGTGTATCTTGGACTTCAGGAAAGTCAGTTTTAATAAACTCAGAGAAACGTTAGGTAGGATTCCATGGCTAGAAAATCTAAAGGAGAAAGGAGTCCAAGATGGGTGAGAGTTTCTCAAAAATGAGCTACTTAGTGCAGAATCCCAAACAAATCCAATGAGAAACAAAAATGGAAAAGATCTAAAGAAACCAATGTGGCTGCACAAAGAGCTTTCTGATGAGCTGAAAATTAAAAAGGACACGTATAAGAAATGGAGGAAAGACAAATCATCAAGGACGAGTACAGATGAGTAGCCCAAACCTGTAGAGACGGTGTCAGGAAAGCTAAAGCTTGTAATGAGCTGCAACTTCAGAGAGTTCCTAAGAACAACAAAAAGGGGGGGGGTGTCAGGTGTCTGAAACAAGAGAAAGAACAATGGTAGATCTGCTGCTTGGTGTAGATGGCGAAATGTTACCAGGTGAGAGAGAGAAGGCAGAACTGCTCAACTCCTATTTTGCCTCCATCTTCTCCCACAAGGGAAATGATGTCCAACCTGGCAAGAGTAGCACTAATGATGAAGGGAAGGAATTGGAGCTCAGGCTAGGTAAAGAGATGGTAAGAGAACACCTAGCTACTTTAAACGATTTCAAGTCTTCGGGGCCAGATGAATTACATCCTAGGGGAATGAAGGAACTTTCAGATGCAATCTTGGAACCTGTGTCTATAATCTTTGAGAACTCTTGGAGAACGGGTGAGGCACCGGAACACTGGAGACAGGAAATGTCCCTAGGAAAGGAGGATCCGGAAAGCTACAGACCGGTCTGTAAGAATTTAGAAAACAATGCTGTGATTACTAGGAGCCAGCATGGGTTTGTCAAGAACAAGTCATGCCAGACTAATCTTATTTCCATTTTGATTGAGTTACTAGTTTAGTAGATCATGGGGATGCCATGGACCTTATGGGTTTGCATTTTGTTTTCATAATTATGATAACAAAAATGAAAATTTTGATTTTCATTATTGTAATAACAAAAATGACAAATAATAATAATGAAAAAAAAGAAAAAAAAATATTTTTGGAGTAATGGAAAAAATGGAAAACGTATTTCTACTATACCTTTTTTGTTTCTTATTAAATTCTGTTGACACTTGGGGAGATTGTACCCCCAATTGAGGGCACTATATGTACCAAATTGTGAAAAGATTGAATAAAGGAGAGAAGCAATTGAATGTTGTGATTTTAACAAAAGCTCCATACACATTCCTGGCTACACCTTTTTTTTATCTTCAATCCAATTTGCATGAAACCCGGGAATGTTATGTCTCACCACTAATGTACTAATCCTGCCAAATTTCAGAAAGATTGGATAAAGTGTCCTGATGTTATAGGCTATTAACATGAATATACATTTCTGGCTGTAACATTTTTTTATTCCATCTTGTTTACAGGTAATTTTGCAGACATTGATCACACACCTTCCCTGTCATCTCTTGCAAATTATAGGACAATTTGATAAAGGGACCTAATTTCATAAGCCATTGAAGTTGTCCCCTTGAAGATCATTATTCAGATAAATAGCAGCACATGCAGTGCCAGTCAGAAGCAGGCAACTGGCACGGCAGGGGGAGGGAGGCTGTAGGAAGGATAGCGGGGAGCAACCCAACAGAAAGACAGACACATTTACTGGCCAGTTACTGCATGCTTCCATCTGGCAGCTTTACAGGACCAATCAGTGGTGGCTTCGAGGCGGGAAGGGGGGGGGGCTGAAGCGGGCATAGAAGGGACATAACTGGGACTTTGGGGGTAGCATCCCAGCAATCAAGAGACATGGTTTACAAATCCAGGCTGGCCAATTATCATCACAACAATCGCATCCTGCAGCACTGTGACAGAGGACATAAGAAAATCTCTATTTGCTCTTTCCTAAACAGATGCTTCTGACTTCCCAGTAACAAGTGGGGGAGAGATGTTGGGATGGTCACAGAACAGAATGAGGATATTTGGTTGACATTTTTGCTGTCTAACTGGCATCACAAACCGATCTTATACCACAGTGACACATGAGAGAATCCCTTGCATAGGCTCATTCTCTGCATGTACTGTGCAGGCATATAAAATTGGGACCCTTTATGACATTTTCCTGATATTTTGCAGAGATGATCTTGAAAGTGCGATATACAGCCCTGCCAAATGTCATGTACACTGGTTGGACTACAAAGATGTAACAATCAGACATACATTTATAAGTTAGTTGCTTATACTACCAGGACCCTTTATCCAATCCTTCTGAAAGTTTGCAGACATAATAAAAATGAGGAGGGATATAAACTTACTAAGTTCCATCCACACTAGATGGGAGGCAAAGAAGCTACAGCCAGTAATGTATATGAAGATGTTTGCAAAACAGCATAATTCAACTGCTTATACAATCGGATTCCTTTATTCAGTCTTTCTGGTCTTTGGTACACACAATACCGTTCATTGGAGGTATAATCCCTTCATTTTTCATCCAAATATCATTAAAAACAAAAACGGTACAGCCAAAAAACTGTTTTCCATTGAAACCAATGGAAAGCAAGAACAAAAACAAAATTTGATATTTATAAAAGCAAAAATGAAAGATTTAAATAACGAGTATGAAAATCAACCAGGGTCCCTGGTGCACACCTCTAATGGACATAGTAGAGCTTCATTTCAGCAAAGCATTTAACATGATCTCCTTCTTGACAATCTGGTTCAATATGGGCTAGATGTTACTACCGTTAGGTGGATTTAGGGCCCCAGGGGCCACTATGGCGAGAGCATTCTTGGTGGCCACGCCTAGGCTGTGGAACTCCCTCCTGGCAGAGGCTTGGGTTGCCCCAGATCTCCCCTGATTCTGTCGTATCTGTAAAACCTGGCTGTTTGACCTGGCTTTTGACGAGGGCGATGGGGTGTAGGGTGGGATGGGGGAGGGGGAAGGGGATTGTTTGGTTTTGTGCCTTCCCTTTTTATTGTATTTTATGGTTTTATTGATTTTATATGTTTGGAGCAGGAGGGGTGGGTTATTAAATGATTTAATAAAGAAATAAAGTTTATACCTAGTTTAAGAACCATACCCAAAGAGTGCTCTTAAATGGCTCCCCATCACTCTGGAGGGAGGTATCGAGTGGGATGCCTCAGGGCTCAGTCCTGGGCCCTTTACTGTTCAACATCTTTATTAATGACTTGGATGAAGGAGTAGAGGGGATGCTAATCAAATTTGCAGATGACACAAAACTGGGAGGGATCACTAACACCTTAGAAGAGTGAAACAAGCCTCAAAATAATCTTGACAGGACGCAAAACTTGCGCCAAAACTAACAAAATGAAATTCAACAGAGATAAATGTAAAGTTCTGCATTTAAGTAAGAAAAATCAAATGCACAAGGTATAGGCTGGATGATTCTTGGCTTGGCAGCAGTACATGTGCCAAGCCAGGGGGCTGGGGTTCTAGTTGATCTCACGCTGAACATGAGTCGGCAGTGTGATGCAGCTGCTAAAAAGGCTAATGCAGTTTTGGACTGTATTAACAGAAGCAGAGTGTCCAGGTCATGAGACGTAAAAGTTCCACTCTGCTCTGAGCTGGTCAGACCTGTGTCCAGATCAGGGCACCACATTTTAAGAAGGACATTGACAAATTGAAACGGGTTCACAGGAGAGCAATGAAGATGGTCAATGGTCTGGAAACCAAGTCCTAAGAGGAAAGGTTGAAGGAGCTGAGTATGTTTAGCCTAGAGAAGAGAAGACTAAGGGGAGACATGATCGCTGTCTTCAAATATGTGAAGGGCCGTCACATGGAAGATGGAGCAGACTTGTTCTCTGTTGCTCCTGAGGGCAGGGCTAGAATCAATGGGATCAAATTACAAGAAAGCAGATTTCAGCTAAACATTAGAAAGAACTTGTTAACGGTAAGAGCTGTTTGACAGTGGAACAGACGCTGCCTAGGGCGGGGGTGGGCTCTTCTTTGCTGGAGGTTTTCAAACAGAGGCCGGACGGCGTCTGTCAGGGATGCTGTAGCTGTGGATTTCCTGCACGGAGCAGGGGGTTGGGACTAGATGACCTCTGAGCTCCCTTCCAACTCTAAGATTCTATGATTTTGATAAATCAAGAACACCAGTCCAGGCAGAGCCCTACTGCTCCGGCTCCCCACTGCAAGATCCTCAAATCAGTGTCCCCCTTCCCCCTCCCCCGATAGCCCCAGAATCCGTCTAGGGCTTTAATCATTTTTCTCTGAGAGTTGGTAAGGGTGTCTACACAGCTGTGTTTGTGCGCACTCTATGGCCATTTTTACATGGACGCCCCCCACCCCCGGCTCAGTGTTTGGGTGGGTTTAGGGGGGCGACATCCATGTAAATGACCAGCAGTGGGTGGGTGGATGGATAGGTGTCCACTCGGTGTTTGCCCGTGTAAATACCGAGCAGAATGGGTGGCACGCTCCCAGGCAACACCCACTTCCACCCATCGCACACCCTGGAGGTAGGTGGGTGGGTGTCCGTGTAAAGGGACACACACCTGCCTTCACCCACAGCGGCAAAACACCCATCCCCACCCCCCCTCGTCTGTGTAAAAAAGGCCTTTGTGGCAACAACGTAAGTCAATGTGAACCTGTCAGTCCCAGGATCAAAGTGTAAATCTGGGTCTCTGTTGTTGTTTTGTTTTGTAAGAGCGCTCATATCTGTGGATTGTGTGGATCTTAATTGCCATTGCTGCTGTTCTTCTGCTGATCGCCTTCGCATTATGGAAAAGAGCTTGGATTGCTCGTTGGTAAGTCCATGAGCGTTCAAGTCTATGTTGTATAAAAAAAGGGGGCCATTTGTAATTTTTTCTGGTCCCCAGTTCCTTCAGCGTTTCTTTTCTCAGCCCACCTGACTCGTGGAATAAGACTGAAGGAGCAATCAGTTAATTCACACTAATTGCCGCAAGATGCTCAGCGTGATTTATATGACTCCCTAATTCAAAGGGGGGCAGGGGAGAGATTTACGGTGCATGTGAACCCCCTGAGTCAGGTGTCAACCTAGAGCATTTTGAGTACCTCGTTGGGTGCTCGATGGCCTACTTGGTACCTGACTACCCAGAAAATCAGTAATTTCTGGGACCAATTTTCTGTTTTACTAATTATTATTATTATTATTATTATTATTATTAAAAATGTGTCCCACCCCCTCCTGCCCAATGGCAGCTCATGGTGACTTACAGAATACAGTAAAAACAAGTACAAAATTATTTTTTATATATATATAGTCTCAAAGCACCCAGGGGCTCTCTAAAAGGGTGCTCTGGGCTGACCTAATAATAATAATAATAATAATAATAATAATAATAAAAAATAAATCATTACATATCAGTATATTGGAATGGAAAACTGAGAAATCAGAATGGAAAATCAAATATTTGGGACCGTACGTAGAAAAATCAGGACCGGAAGTTGACAGTCTAGGATATGGAGTGCTCAAATTGAATTGAAATTGGATACCAATGCGGAACGATAGTGTCAAGTCGATTCGAGTACTGGAGATTTGACAGATGTACCTGTTTTTGTGGGTACTCATTTCAGATCTGAGTAAGACTCCTCCTGCTGGTTTCAGTGCTCCAGGCCGTGACCCCTCCCATTGGCTCCCAGCTTTAAGGCAGCTCAGCAACTTCTCTCAGGAGTAGAGAGAATAACTTTCCTTTGGAGAGAGTCTCCCCCACTGCACTGCGGAAACTCTCTTAGCCGCTCTCCTCCCCTGAGACACTTCCTGAGGTGCCGGTCTTTCTCTTCTCCTCAGAGGTGATCTCTGAGAGCCTGGTTCCCGCGCCACACGCTGTGATCTACTGGATAATAGTTTGTCATCGTCCAGTAGATCTATGCAATCTACCCTTTGGTCACCCTTTGAATTTATTCATTATATGACACATTTGGCATGACAGAAATATTTACTACTTAGCATTTCTATAACGCTGCTTGGCATACACAGCACTTTACAGTTACAGATTTTCGGAGACAGGTCCCTGCCCAGTGGGCTTACAATCTTAGATGGACACAGGTGTAGGGAACACAGGAACAGACACACACATATTCCCATTTCACAGATAGGGAACTGAGACCGAGAGGTGGTGACTTGCCCAAGGCCACCCAGTGAGTTCATAGCTAGGGTCGGATTCAAACCCTGGTTTCCCAGGTCCAAGTCCAGCACGTTATCCACTAAACTACAATGGCGTTCTAAATATTTTAGTGTTTTTGTCTCTCGATCCTGTGGTTTCCGCTTGTCTCCAAATGCTTTGTCCAAACTGATGCGTACTAACCCCCCTGTTCCTCACATTGTAGGTTTGCTTCAAAAACGCCATCAAAAAAAGAAGTTCGTCCGGGAAAAGTAAGTGTGTTTCGAATTGCTGCCTCAGTGACCCTTTCACATGTCGAGTGTTTCCTGCTCTGGAAAATCATGAAACCTGTTCTTCTCTGTCTTTTTTTCATTTTGAAAGAACTTTAAAGCCAAGCAGGGTTGACCAAACCATGACATGCTCACCACTTCTCACCCCCAGGCAGTTCAAGTCCGACTACTGAGAATTCAGAGTTGACTTTCCTGCCATGCTCAGCATGCTGCCAGAGCCCACTCCCACTGCCTGGCTGATCCAACCCAGCACCAGCTGCACCTCCCTTAGGAGTGTAGCTCCTGTGCCCAGGCCCTTTCTATAAGTGCCTGTCTGGGCCGTAGGAGGGAAGGGACGCAGCAGGTGGCACCGCACGGCACTTCTCCAAGCAGGGTGGGGCCTCGCAGGTTAGATTCAGGGAAAGAGCATTGAAGCCATGGACTCTGGGATGCCGGCTGCTTCTCAGCAGGGCTGTGTTTCTTTGCCTGACCCAAGGACTGGGCTGG
>QEPC01001076.1:201419-221932 GCA_003113815.1 Sphenodon punctatus | reverse complement strand
CAGGGATTAATGGGACCATCCTTGAATGGTTCCACTCTTTACTGGCTGGGAGAACCCAGCATTTGGTCCTGCGTGATTTTTTTTTCTTTTTTTTTTTTAGTAATTATTTTTATTGGTTTTTCAGCATAAGGTAATTACATTCCATTATACTCTTTCTTACATTGTATTTTCACATATCTCCATTCATACATACAATACTGTGCCTGCCAATTTTTGATCATTAATATAACCAACCCCCTCAACGTTAACGTTAACTTCACTCAGCTGCTAGTCATACTGAGTGCTACCCCAACTTTAATAGGTCATCCTCTTATTTTGGTTACAAAATTCCTGTTGTCTTTTCAAAGACAGACTTCTTTCTCTTTTTCAAATGTAAAAATCAAACACGTACGCTCTTTCATCCTCTGTAAGAGGCTTGTCCTGCATCTGTTGTAGGCACTGTCTCCATTTGCTGTGTAATTTGTCCGTTTTATCATGTAATTTTGCCAGCAATCGTTCCATTGAGAAAATAAACCATAATCTGTTTAACCATTCCCCTTCTTTGATGTTTTTGTCTGATTTCCAGTTTCTAGCAATTACATTCATTGCTGACAGACAGAATATTATGCATTGGGGTTTTATTTTCTTGAGCACCTCACAGTTGGGGTATCTCCCTAGTAACACCGTTTCAGGACGAAATGGAATTATAAATCCTGCCATTGCTTCCATGTTTGCCCACACTACCCTCCATAGGTCCTGAACCTTTTCACATTCCCACCAACAATGTAGTGGGGTGCCCTCTTTCTCACATCCCCTCCAACATTTCCCGGAGCTTGATTTGTCCATATGTTTAAACTGGCTAGGTGTCAGATAATATCTCATGGTCAGTTTTTCTTGGGGCTCCCTGGCTTCCAGGGAAGCTGCACATCTGTCGTAATGAGCTATTATTTCCCTTTCTTGTTGTTCAGTGAATTTTTTACCCAGTTCTTTTTCCCAGGCCCGTATGAAGCCATAATTTTTTTTATACCATACTTCCTTTAAAGCCTTATATATTTGCCCTAGCCTACCTCTGTTGTTGTCTCTTTCTAACAGAACCCTTTCCATGTTGAGGGGTGCTCTCCCATATTCTTCTACTGCCCCCTGTCGCATGAGGGCACTTCTTAGCTGGTTGAATTGGAAGGGATCAATTCCCTCCTGTAATAACAGTCCTAGATCCTCTTTGGAGAGCATTTCCTCCTCCTTAAATAGTTGCCCCACTCTCTTGAACTGTTTCCTCTGTAATGCTGTTCTAAGTTTCTCAGCTATTCTGTGCTCTCTGAGCCTCCATAAATTAATCGGCGTGTAAGGGGACTTACTCCTTTTATTGTTAGTTTTCTTTACTACCTTCTGCCAGTATTTCCATGCTATTCTTGTAAAGAGGTGTTCCTTCCATTTTTTCTCCTCTATCAGTCCTTCGTCTACTATGTACTGCGAGAAATGATCTACCCCCAGTATATGTCCCTCTATCCTTACCCAATCTTGTTGTTCTGATTGATGATACCAAAGTGGTAGTGCACTCAGAACAGCCGCTTTATGGTACAGCCTAAAGTCTGGTAGGTTCAGTCCTCCCGCTTCCCTTGTTCTAAACAATGTTTCCTTATTTACTCTGGGTCTTTTATCGTTCCAGATCACCCTAGCCATTAATTTGTCTATGTCTCTGAATAGAGACTCCGGCAGTTCTATGGGCAGTGCCATCATAGGATACAGTAGCTTTGGCAATGCCACCATTTTAAATAGGTTCACCTTTCCCAGTCAGCTACAGGCCAGATTTTTCCAATCCTCTATTTCTTTGCCTACTTTGTTCAGTATTTGTGGGAAATTACTAGTATATAGATTTTTGAGATTTTTGGTTAAGTTAATCCCTAAATATTTGCTTTCCTTGTCCTGTATTTGAAATGGGATTTCTTCTGTTGTCATGTGTCCTGCTTCCCCCTTTCCTGTGAATATGAATGCATGGGATTTCTCGAAGTTAATCCGGTAGCCTGCTATTTTACCAAATTCCTTTATTAGGTTAGTCACCTGGCTAGCACTGAAAGAAAGAACTCGGATCTTGAATAAAATTACTGCGAGAGTTTAATTGTGATTGATATATTGATTGTATTTGGTATTTGATGTATTGCTGGGGTTGTTTTTATAAAATTGTATATTTGATGTTTATAAATTGGCCATAGCGAAAGCTCATGCCATAATAAAACTTACTTACTTACTTACTTACTTATTAGGTTAGTCAAAACTGGAAGGGAGGCCTGGGGTTCACTGATGAACAGCAGCATGTCGTCTGCGTATAGTGCTAGCTTCTGTTGTGTTTTTCCTATTGTTATTCCCTTAATTTTGTTTTCCTGTTAGATCGCTATAGCTAGGCCCTCCAACATCAGATTAAATAGCAAGGGTGAGAGTGGGCATCCTTGTCTGGTTCCTCTGGTCAGTTTAAATGGCTCTGTAATAATGTTATTAATTTGCAGTCTGGACGTCAGATTTTTGTATATTGTTCTGGACCAGGTTAAGAACCTTCGCCCTATCCCCATTTTCCTCATAATTTGAAATTAAAATGTCAGTTCCACCCTGTCAAAATCCTTGTCCGCATCAGTAGACAAGACTATAGCTGGGGTCCTGGTAGTCTGTAGGTTATTTATGATATTTACTGCTTTTCTTACGTTGCACATTCCCAATCACCCTGGGATGAATCCTACTTGGTCTCTATGTATCAGATGTCCTGAAATTGCTGCTAAGCGATTGGCTAAACATTTTGAGAATATCTTATAATCGCTATTCAGCAATGAAATCGGCCTATAGCTCCCACACTTTTTTGGATCTCCTCCTGGTTTGGGAATCACTACTATCCTGGCTTCATAAAAGGAGGACGGTAAAGATCCTTCCTTTAGGGCCTGATTAAAAACTTTTGTCAGTGGGGTTTCCAATTCTTTGGCAAAACATTGATAGAATTCTGTTGGTAGCCCGTCAGGGCCCACTGCTTCCTGGGTGATTTTTCATCTTCTCCCTGTTGGAATTTTATTAGTGGTCAAAAAACCAAAAAACCAAAAGCAGCTTGAATTCTTCGTAGCAACAGCTTAGTAGTAATCAACACCTTGGAGATTGTTTCTGGATTAAAACAATCTACTTTACTGAGAAGTACATTGTGATAGGAAAGGCCTATGTCCCTAGGTCTTACTAGCTAGCTGCCACCAGCATGGTGGCCGGTCATGTTGAAGGTCAGAGAGGAAGTTAGGAATGGCGAAAGGTCAGGAAGAAGGAGGAAGTCCAGTAGGAACTTCCTGGGCACATCCCCACTTGGAGGGGGCTTAGAATCAGAGCTCAGGAAAGGTTAAAGCGACACTCACACTGACTCACTATCTCTACTCCCAATGTCCCTAGTGGTCATTAGGGTTTGTTGGTGCAAAAGGTCGATGCCATCTGGAGCTGTTTTTCCAACACTCCCCAGGGTAACACATGTGGGGTCCCGCAGGGTTCCGTCTTGTCCCCTCTCTTGTTCAATGTGTATATGCAGCCTTTGTGGGAGGTTGTCAGGGAGTTTGGCGTATGGTGTCATCAATATGCTGATGACACCCAGCTATCTCTCTCATTTAGAGATATCTCATTTAGAGATATCTCTCGTATAGCGTACGCTATACGCACTCTACGTGGGGCTTCCTTTGGTGCTCGTTTGGAGACTGAAGCTGGTGCAGAACACGGTGGCTCATCTCCTAATGGGGACAGGTCAACGTGAGCACATTACACCAGTGGTTAATTTTCTGCACTGGCTGCCAATTAGGGCTGTAGCAGAAAGTCAAAGCGGTAGCTATTTCCACCAGAAACAGTGTTTCTGCAATTAGTTGTACGGCGTGGCAGAGGCTTTCATTCTGCTAGTTTCATTCCGCTACTTCCAGTCTTCACAAATAGCGGAAACATGCCTTTTTTGCTACTTCCGTCATTCCGCCAGCGCCACGAAATAGCAGAAACATGCCATTTTCGCTACTTCCACCATTCTGCCAGTGCCACAAAATAGTGGAAACATGCCATTTTCGCTATTTCCACCAGTGCCACAAAACAGCAGAACAGCGGTTTTCCGTCAGTTCCTGACAATTCTACAATTTTTCTGATAGTTTCCGAATTTGCAGAATGCCGGCGGAATTAGCGGAAAGTTGGCAGAAAAGCTGTGGTGTGGTGCGGGCAATTCCAAAATGGCGGAACGGAATCGTGGTGTGGTAAAAGCTGCTGCCGCCACAGCCCTACTGCTGATAGTCTTCTGGGTCCAATTCAAGGTGTTGGTATTGACCTTTAAAGTCCTAAATGGCCTGGGACCCACCTACCTGCAGGACCGCCTCACCCTCAAGGACATGGATCTGCCCCTGTGGTCAGCCGTGGGTGCCCTCCCAGGTTTCTCGGTTGTTGACCTTGAGGAGGGTGTTCTCTGTGGCTGTGCCACGGCTGTGGAACTTCCTTCCATTGGAGGGCCACTTGACCACCAACCTCCCCTCTTTCCATAGACAGTGTAGGACCTGACTGTTCTGCTGTGCCTTTCCCGAGGGAGATGAGGTGGGTGGGATGGGTTATGGAGGGATAGGGGGTTGAATTGTTTTTTATTCAATTTTAATTGTATTTGATATTTGTTTTAATTTGTTTTTAACATGTTGTTAGCTGCCCTGAAATGCTTTTAGCAGGTGGGGGCAGCATACAAATTTTATCATAAATAAATAAATAAATAAATAGAAGGACATTAAAACCACTATTAAGAGGCATGCATGCCCTGCTAAGNCTTCTGTTGTGTTTTTCCTATTGTTATTCCCTTAATTTTGTTTTCCTGTTAGATCGCTATAGCTAGGCCCTCCAACATCAGATTAAATAGCAAGGGTGAGAGTGGGCATCCTTGTCTGGTTCCTCTGGTCAGTTTAAATGGCTCTGTAATAATGTTATTAATTTGCAGTCTGGACGTCAGATTTTTGTATATTGTTCTGGACCAGGTTAAGAACCTTCGCCCTATCCCCATTTTCCTCATAATTTGAAATTAAAATGTCAGTTCCACCCTGTCAAAATCCTTGTCCGCATCAGTAGACAAGACTATAGCTGGGGTCCTGGTAGTCTGTAGGTTATTTATGATATTTACTGCTTTTCTTACGTTGAACATTCCCAATCACCCTGGGATGAATCCTACTTGGTCTCTATGTATCAGATGTCCTGAAATTGCTGCTAAGCGATTGGCTAAACATTTTGAGAATATCTTATAATCGCTATTCAGCAATGAAATCGGCCTATAGCTCCCACACTTTTTTGGATCTCCTCCTGGTTTGGGAATCACTACTATCCTGGCTTCATAAAAGGAGGACGGTAAAGATCCTTCCTTTAGGGCCTGATTAAAAACTTTTGTCAGTGGGGTTTCCAATTCTTTGGCAAAACATTGATAGAATTCTGTTGGTAGCCCGTCAGGGCCCACTGCTTCCTGGGTGATTTTTCATCTTCTCCCTGTTGGAATTTTATTAGTGGTCAAAAAACCAAAAAACCAAAAGCAGCTTGAATTCTTCGTAGCAACAGCTTAGTAGTAATCAACACCTTGGAGATTGTTTCTGGATTAAAACAATCTACTTTACTGAGAAGTACATTGTGATAGGAAAGGCCTATGTCCCTAGGTCTTACTAGCTAGCTGCCACCAGCATGGTGGCCGGTCATGTTGAAGGTCAGAGAGGAAGTTAGGAATGGCGAAAGGTCAGGAAGAAGGAGGAAGTCCAGTAGGAACTTCCTGGGCACATCCCCACTTGGAGGGGGCTTAGAATCAGAGCTCAGGAAAGGTTAAAGAGACACTCACACTGACTCACTATCTCTACTCCCAATGTCCCTAGTGGTCATTAGGGTTTGTTGGTGCAAAAGGTCGATGCCATCTGGAGCTGTTTTTCCAACACTCCCCGGGGTAACACATGTGGGGTCCCGCAGGGTTCCGTCTTGTCCCCTCTCTTGTTCAATGTGTATATGCAGCCTTTGTGGGAGGTTGTCAGGGAGTTTGGCGTATGGTGTCATCAATATGCTGATGACACCCAGCTATCTCTCTCATTTAGAGATATCTCATTTAGAGATATCTCTCGTATAGCGTACGCTATACGCACTCTACGTGGGGCTTCCTTTGGTGCTCGTTTGGAGACTGAAGCTGGTGCAGAACACGGTGGCTCATCTCCTAATGGGGACAGGTCAACGTGAGCACATTACACCAGTGGTTAATTTTCTGCACTGGCTGCCAATTAGGGCTGTAGCAGAAAGTCAAAGCGGTAGCTATTTCCACCAGAAACAGTGTTTCTGCAATTAGTTGTACGGCGTGGCAGAGGCTTTCATTCTGCTAGTTTCATTCCGCTACTTCCAGTCTTCACAAATAGCGGAAACATGCCTTTTTTGCTACTTCCGTCATTCCGCCAGCGCCACGAAATAGCAGAAACATGCCATTTTCGCTACTTCCACCATTCTGCCAGTGCCACAAAATAGTGGAAACATGCCATTTTCGCTATTTCCACCAGTGCCACAAAACAGCAGAACAGCGGTTTTCCGTCAGTTCCTGACAATTCTACAATTTTTCTGATAGTTTCCGAATTTGCAGAATGCCGGCGGAATTAGCGGAAAGTTGGCAGAAAAGCTGTGGTGTGGTGCGGGCAATTCCAAAATGGCGGAACGGAATCGTGGTGTGGTAAAAGCTGCTGCCGCCACAGCCCTACTGCTGATAGTCTTCTGGGTCCAATTCAAGGTGTTGGTATTGACCTTTAAAGTCCTAAATGGCCTGGGACCCACCTACCTGCAGGACCGCCTCACCCTCAAGGACATGGATCTGCCCCTGTGGTCAGCCGTGGGTGCCCTCCCAGGTTTCTCGGTTGTTGACCTTGAGGAGGGTGTTCTCTGTGGCTGTGCCACGGCTGTGGAACTTCCTTCCATTGGAGGGCCACTTGACCACCAACCTCCCCTCTTTCCATAGACAGTGTAGGACCTGACTGTTCTGCTGTGCCTTTCCCGAGGGAGATGAGGTGGGTGGGATGGGTTATGGAGGGATAGGGGGTTGAATTGTTTTTTATTCAATTTTAATTGTATTTGATATTTGTTTTAATTTGTTTTTAACATGTTGTTAGCTGCCCTGAAATGCTTTTAGCAGGTGGGGGCAGCATACAAATTTTATCATAAATAAATAAATAAATAAATAGAAGGACATTAAAACCACTATTAAGAGGCATGCATGCCCTGCTAAGTGATTCCCTTTGATTTCAATGGGAAACAAAGGTAGAATGACAACAAATGAGTTAAAATAAACAAAACAAAAAGGAATGAGTTTTTGGAAACAAAAGTAAAAGGGGAAACAAATACAAATGAAAAATGTAAAATAAAAATAAAAGGGAAAAAAGAACAAATGAGGTCCCTTCTGCACATGCCTAGTTGTAAATGGGTATGGATTGGTACTCAATATTGTTGAGTCGATTCCGGTACTGGGAATTCATCGGGTAATCCCGTTCTCATGAAGAAGCCAAGCAGGGAGTGCAGCTGGCCTCCATGCCCTGGCTGCAAGCGCTACTCAGCTCCTTGCCCGTTCCCCACACACCCATTACTTGTTAGGCGTAGCACCCACAGGATGTGGGTGAATGTGACACACATCCATGGATGCCACGCCGTGTTAACACCCTGTCTCTGTTCTGTTGTTGGTTTTCTCACTGTACAGGCCGACCACGGAGGGTTACTGTATAATTCAGTAAGTGTTGCCCATCAGCTGGGCCATACATTCGGCATGGAGCATGATGATGACACTCCAGAACAGAAAAGTAGATTCTGTGACTGCAATTGTCCGAGATATCGAGGCCACTGTATCATGAATTCACTTTATACGTGAGTAGCGCTTGGTTTTAATGGTTAATTATTTTAGCCCTTAGTACAGTCATCCCAGAGAATGGGTTCTTTATTTAGTCCTACCTCTACACCTCCACCGGGAGATGGATGCAGGATGCAGGATGTTCAACATTTCTCATCCTGCTAGAGCTCTCGGCCGCTTTTGACACCATGGACCATGAGCTGCTGCTGAGACGGCAGCATGACCTGGGGGGTCTAGACGGAACAGTTCTTGAATGGTTCCGCTCATTCCTCTCAGGGAGAAGCCAGTGGGTGGTGCTGGGAGCTGAGTCATCTTGCCCCTGCACCTTATCCTGCGTCATTCCGTCTATTCTGTCTCCATTATTATTTAATGTATACATGCAGCCCTTGGGGGAGGTTGTGAGAGGGTTCGGGGTGCGATGTCACCAATATGCTGATGATACTCAGTTGTACCTCTCTTTTTCAGCTGACCCAGACCCTGCCATCTCATTGCTATCCCAGTGTCTGGAGGCCGTGTCGGAGTGGATGTGGCAGAGCAGACTGAAGCTCAACCCCGATAAGATGGATGTGATGGTAGTGGGGAGAGCGAGAGAGGTGTCGGCCCCCCTGGTTGGGGGGGTTCGCCCTCCCATAGCTTGGCAGGTTTGGAGTCTGGGGGTGATTTTGGACACGGACCTCCGCCTGGAGTGGCAGGTGGAGGCAGTGGCGAAAGCCGCCTTCCACCAGTTATATCTGGTGCGGAGGTTGCTTCCGTTCGTCTCCAGTCCGGACCTGGCCTCCCTCATCCATGCCTTCGTCACCTCGAGGCTGGACTACTGCAATGCGCTCTATGTGGGGCTGCCCTTGTTCCTGGTTCGGAGGCTGCAGCTAGTCCAGAATGTGACAGCCCGCCTCCTGTAGGGTATGGGCCATTGGGAGCATATAACACCTGTGCTCCGGACTCTGCACTGGCTGCCGATAGTGTGCCGAGCCAGGTTCAAGGTACTGGTGTTAATATACAAGGTCCTTCATGGTCTGGGCCCCTTATACCTCAGGGACCGCCTTGCCCTCCGTGCCCCAGAGCAGCTCCTTTGGTCTGCCAGGGGTGTCTTCTTGGAGGTCCCCCGTGTTAAGCGGGGGGCCATAATGGAGAGGGCATTCTTGGTGGCCGCGCCTCTGGAATTCCCTCCTGGAGGAAGCTCGCCTGGCCCTAAGCCTTTTGACATTTCAGCGAATCTGTAAGACCTGGCTGTTCACCCAGGCCTTTGGGGAGTGGGGTGGGGTTTGGGGTGTTTTATCTTCCCCCACCCTTATTTATTTATTATCCCAGCCTGTTTTATTGTAGTGTTTTTATGGATTGTTTTATTATATTGTTTATAAATTTATAAATTGTTTGATAATTAACTTGTTAGCTGCCCCGAGCTGTTTGCAGGAGGGGCAGGATACAAATTGAATAAATAAATAAATAAAATATAAATAAATCTCTTTCCCCCAAATATCCCTCCTCCATCCCATCCCCATCCCCTCTTCCTGGGTCTCCCTCTCTCATAGAGAGTCCCACCTCCCTATCATTCGGGCACTGCCCCCCCATCTTATTCTTTGTCACTTTGCCACACATTCCTAGATATGAAATAGACAAGTAGCTCAGAGATTAGTATGCATACACTCTAGAAAACCCCTGTGATGGTTGGATTTATGGCCGGTATTTACAATGCTGAATACAGTGACCACAGGCCTTTCCTATGGTAAACTGATGGCTACTGTATGTATTCTTTCCCATTTAGACATTGGTCATTAGGAAACTGAGGTACAGATTCCCAACCCCACCAGTGAACCCTCCAAAAAACTATGAAATTATCCCCAACAAAAAACCTTGCCGTTTAAAAACTGTTAATGGCAAAACCATTTCCAAAACAAAAAAAATCCTCTTCAAAAACATTTCACAAAATAGATTTTACCTTAACTTAAACTCCATAAAACATGAAAATTAATTATTCAAAAAACATTTAACAACATACATTACAACATAAAATAAACATAGAAAAGCTTGGAAATTATGTCCCGATTTTTTATCTATACTCCATAGTTTACCATCAACATAATCAGAAAATATGTACTAACTTTATTACCATGCATTCTTGCTCTTCTTACTATTTACCACTAACTAAACTATCACATTATTTCTTTACATGTCATTTATTTATTATCATGAGCCATCTACAAACGTTTTTTGAAACTGCCTAACTCTGTTCTTAACATATATAGAAATTATATACAGTTTATACAATGAAATATTAGTGTAGACAACTTTATAAAATCATTTGCATACAATGCAATTCTGCACAAAAGGACAGAGTTAAGGCAGTTTGAAAAAATGGTTGTAGGTAATAAAGTTAGTACATACCTTTTGGTAATGTTGATGGTAAAGTTTGGAATTTAAGTCAGGGTAAAATCTATTTTGTGAAATGTTTCTGAAGAGGAATTTTTTTGGTTTGGAAATGGTTCTGCCTTTAATGGTTTTTTAAAGCTGTAAATGTTTATTTCATTTACTGGATTCTGATCATAATCTTACACTAGATTTTAATCTTGATTCTTACATTAAACTCATCTCCCTCCATTCACTACATCTGGGAGGTATAGCTAGCTAGGAACAGGGGAGCTGAGCCCGTTACCCCTTGCCAGGCTAGTTTACCCTGTGTCATTGCCTATCAATGCTACTCCTACTTCAGTGGCATTGTGTCTCTCCCATATTTGCCAGAGGAGGAATTGGGGTGAAGATAGGGAATTTTAGGGGGGTTTATTGCATTTTTTGGTATTTTGACTATTGTGTGCTTTTATTTTTCTAACCCACCCTGAACCTTCGGAGAAGGGATGGACATAAATTGTAATAATTTATCATTTATAATTGATAATTATAATTGATAATTAATGAATGGTGATGTTTGCAATCTGTCACATGTTTATCACCGACTTGTTGACATTAATATATTAAAGCATCTTCTTATTACAGATTTTGTCCAAGATTTTCTAATTGCAGCAGGGAAGACTATTACGACTTAGTAACACAACCAGGAAGAACCTGTCTACTGGACATACCTGCCAAGGCAGTTCCTTCGAAGAAATGTGGAAACGGCGTCGTGGACGAAGGCGAAGAGTGCGACTGTGGCCAGGACAAGGTTAGTAACTGAAGAATTTTCTTTAGTGCTCATTTTATTTTATTTTATTAATTTATTGCATTTTTATCCCACATCCTCCTGCTAATAGCAGTTCAGGGAAGCTAATAAACCCATAAATAAACAATATAAAATACAATAAAAAATTTAAAACAGCAATAAAACCCATAATGGGGCACCACAGACTACAATAAATAACTCTTTCCTAACCCTAATATAAATGTTGGAAGGAGGAGAGGTCCGGGGCCATACGGGTCTCTGCCAGGAGGGAGTTCCATAGCCTTGGTGCAGCCACTGAACATCCTCTCCATAGCTGCCCCCCACCCCCTGCAATACATGGGGCATTCAGAGAAAGACGCCCCCAGTAGACCGCAGGGGCCGATCCAGAGCCCAGGGAGCGAGGCGGTCCCATAAATAGGTAGGACCCAGGCTGTACAGGGCTGTACAGGTAAACACTAACACCTTAAATCAGACCCGGAAGACTATCAGCAGCAGGTGCACTGGTATAATGTGCTCACGGTGATCTGTTCCCATGAGGAGGCAGGTGGCCACGTTCTGCACCAGCTGCTTCCTCCAAACCATCACCATGGGCAGCCCCACATAGAGCACGTTACAATAGTCCAGTCTTGAGGTGATGAAAGCATGGATGATAGTGGCCAGGTCGGAGTCTGAGACATATGGCCAAAGCCACCGTACCAGATGTAATTGGTGAAATGTGCTCCTCGCCACAGCCTCATATCCAGGCGGAGCTGGGAATCAAGGAGCACCCCCAGACTACGAACCTGAGGGACCAGTGGAGGGCAAACCCCATCATGTGTCTAATGTGTCTTTGGTGCATTAAAAAACGGGCCTGAAAACTCTGTTAGTATTATTTTATTATTAGCAAGCATTTATATAGCACAAGCAATGTTCCTTGTTCTTTACAAAGTAATTTAATAGACACAGTCCCTGCCCTAGGACTTGCAATCTGAGAGATGTCAGGGTGGGTAGGGGGTTGGATATGAAGGAAGGGGACCAAAGGGAGAGACAAGGAGTGTAACATTCGTGAGGATGCGAGGTCCCCAGGTGCACATGCTTGGCTTGGTTACATCGAGAATGATGGCTGGTTGGTCTATGTGGTGAGGATATGAGTACAAAGACCTCTGGTAATGGATTGTACTGGATGGAGGGGATCAGCAGGAGTTAGGTGAGGGGAGTGAGAAGTCGGGGAGGGCAGAGTGGAAGGGGTGGGTCTTGAGGGGGGATTTCAAGGTACTAAGGGAGGGGACGAAGCGGATGTGGGCAGGGAGGGAGTTCCAGGCATGGGGGGAAGCTAGGGAGAAGGGATGAAGGTGGTTAGGGGAGCAGAAGAGGCATCGGTGGGCAAGAGAGGGGATAGAGGAGGAGTGGAGTTCACGGACTGGAGTATGGAGAGAAATTAGCGCAGAGAGGTAGGGGGGAGCAAAGTTGTGGAGAGCTTTATAGTTGAAGACTAGGAGCTTGTGCAGAATTTGTTCAGTTAAGAGAGGAGAGGAGGGGCTGCACGCGGTTGAAACGACGGGTGAGGTGGATGACCCTGGCAGCAGAGTTTTGGATGGAGATAAGGGGAGAAAGATGATAGTGGAGGAGGCAAATGAGAAGGAGGTTACAGTAATCAAGGCGAGAAATGACCAAGGCATGAACAAGGGTTTTGGCAGAGGAGACAGAGAGAAATGGCCAAATCTTAGCAATGTTATGGAGGAAGAAGTGACAGGATTTGGCAACAGAGTCGATGTAGCATTTAAAAGAAAGGGGTGAGTCAATGATGAAACCTAAGCTATGGGCTTGGGGGACAGAAAGGATGGTGACCCCATCGATGAGGATTGACAGGGAGGAGGGAGAGGAAGGATGAGGGGAGAAGATAAGGAATTCAGTTTTAGCCACGTTGAGTTTGAGTTGACGTTGAGACATCCAGGTGGAGATGTCAGAGAGAGCTGGTGAGGCGAGCTTGAATAGATGGAGAGAGGGAGTAGAGAGATAGGGTTGAGTGTCATCCGCATAGAGATGATATTGGAAGCCATGGGAGGCAATGAGTTTGCATAGGGACAGGGTGTAGATAGAGGAGAGGGCCAAGGACAGAGCCTTGGGGAACACCAACCCAGAGTGGAAAGGAAGACGAGGTGGAGTTGGCAAGAAACACATTGAAAGAGTGGTAGGAGGAGAACCAGTCGAGGATAGAGCCACGGAAGCCAAAAGAGTGAGTGGTCAACAGTATCGAAGGCAGCAGAGAGGTCAAGGACAACAAGAATAGAATAGAGGTGTTTATATTTAGCCACAAGAAGATCGTTGGTGATCTTAGCAAGAGCAGTTTCAGTAGAGTGAAGGGGGAGAAAGCCAGATTGGAGGGGGTCAAGGGAGGAGTTGGCAGAGAGGAAGTCGAGGCAATGGGAGTAGAAAACATGTTCAAGAAGCTTGGACGCAAAAGGAAAGAGTGAGACAGGACGGTAGCTAGAAGGGTCAGAGGGGTCAAGAGTGGACTTTTTGACAATAGGAGAGACAGTGCCGTGCTTAAAGGCAGAGGGTACAGAGCCAGTATAGAGGGAGAGGTTGATGATGTGCAGGAGCAAGGGGCAACAGTGGAAGCAATGGAGGTCAGGAGGCGGGAGGGGATGGGGTCAAGGGGGCAAGTGGAAGGGTTGAAGGAGGAGAGCAGAGAGGAGATTTCCTCAAGGGAGGTGGGAGGGAAGGAGGACAGGAGAGAAAGAGGGGGAGGAGGGAGAGGGGATCAAGTAGGGAGAGGAGAGGAGCAGGAATCGATGTTGGCGGATCTTTTCTATCTTGGAGGTGAAGAAGGGAGGAAGATCCTGAGCAGAAAGAGAAGAGGTAGGAGGAGGACAGGGGGCTTGAGGAAGGAGTCAAAGGTGGAGAACAGGCATTGAGGGTCCCAAGAACAGGACTCAATGCAGAGGCATAGTAATGCTGTGTAGTGAGGGAGATAGTAGAAGTAAGGGAGGAGAGACAGAATTTGAAGTGAAGGAAATCAGCATGAAAGTGGAATTTGCCCCAGAGGCATTTCGCAGCCCAGGTGAAGGAGCGGAGGTGATGGATATGGGCGGTGAGCCAAGGACGAGGGTTTTGGGAGCAGGCAGGGCAGGAGTACAGCGGGGTAAGGGAGTCAAAGGTGGAGGAGAGAGAATAATTGAAAGCAGAAAAGGCAGTCAGGGGAGGAGGAGAAGACTGAGGGGAGAAGGGGGGAGAGAGAGTAGGCAAAATCCAGGGGGTTAATGACCTGCAGGTCACAGAAGGGGCATGGAGATGGGGAAGAGGAGGGGGGACAGTGGGAGACATTGATAGATACAAGGAAGTAGTCAGAGATGGGATCTCTGCATGGCCTGCTCTGCCTGCCTGACCTTCTCGACCAGCGTCCCCTTTCGTAGGCCATAGACCGCAGTCTCGCGTGCCATGCTTTCCTTGATCCTGGGGAACAGCATGGTTGCCAGGACATATTCGTCCCGACGCAGGAGGTCTTCAAAGCGTGCGCTCAGGCCTGTCTTCAACTTCTGAGCTTGGTCTATCACCTCAGCGCACATTCTCCTACCCTGAGGGCCATGATCACGCCCCCCCCCCTCACCCCCAGAATCTCATTCAGGCTGCTGTGGAGACTATGCACCAGCAGGGTCACCTGGCTGAGGGTGGCGGTGGAGCTGCTCAATGTCTCCGTGACGCCCAGGAATGGTCTCAGGACAGAGACAGTTTGGGATATAATATCCCATTCCTCCCTGTTGTACCCTGGAGGTGCCTCAATGTCTGTCTCTAGTTCCACCTGATGCAGGGCGGCTTTCTGTTCAAGAAGCCGCTCAAGCATCAGGAAGGTGGAGTTCCACTGGGTGGAGACATCCTGGATAAGGGTGTGCACCGGGGACCCTTGCTCGGCCTGCTTCGTCCGGAGTAGCTCGTTGCCCTTCACACTCCGGGTATGCTGTGCAGCATCAGCCCCACACGGAGGGCCGGGGAGGTGGTGGTGCTATTATTTTTAGAGAGGAGTGGCCTGTTAGGAGGTATCCAGTTCAGGAGATTGTGGGTATTGAGGTCCTTCACGTGGTGTTTGATTTGGCTGGGGGAAAGCTAGGGATGCTGCTGGTATACCGGGCCCCTTCCTGTCCGGTGGCATCCCTTACCATTCTAGCAGAGCTGGCCTCGGAGGTGGCGTTGGGCTCTAGAACTTTGGTTCTGGGGGACTTCAACATCCACGCTGATGCCGGGGCGGAGCGAGAATTCATGGCCGCCATGGCAACCATGGATTTGCCCCAGGAGGTTATCTGCCCGACCCATGTGGGGGGGCATACCCTCAACCTGATGTTCAGCTCTGGCCTTGACGCGGGGGGTCCGGTTGTGGGGGAGGTTACAGCAGTGCCCTTGTCATGGACGGACCATTATCTCCTTCAGGCCAGTCTTCTAGCGCACCCTCTCCAGAAGGGGAAAGGACCAGTTAGGATGGTCCGCACTCGGAGGCTGATGGAACACCAAAGGTTTCAAGAGGTCCTGAGGGAGTTAACCTTGGACCTGGATGGTCACTCTGTCGATGAGCTGGTCCAGCTTTGGAACAGCTTGATGGAGGAGGCCATTGACAGGGTGACTCTAAGACACCCTCTGCCTCGGTCTCGTCACCGCAGGGCCCCTTGGTTTACTGAGGGGCTGCGGTGTATGAAACAAGTAGGAAGGAGGCTGGAGCGACGATGGCGTTGGACTCGATCTGACTCCGACCGACTTCTCCATAGGACCCATTTGCAGTCCTATGTTGAGACTGTGAGGACAGCAAGGAAGGAGTTCCTTGCTGCCCTCATAGCGTCTGCGAAGTCACGCCCGGCGGAGCTGTTTTGGGTGGTGTGGGGGCTGGTCAGTCCGGCCTCCCTCCGCCTGGACGGGAACTTGTCCCAGGCCTGCTGTGAGAAGTTTGTCATCTACTTCGCAGACAAGATCGCTCAGATTCAGAGTGACTTTGACACTGGATTAGGGGCAGTAAGGAGAGAGTGCGAGGTGATAGAAGCCCCATCCGGTCCAGCTTTGTGTGGGGAGTTTCAGGAAGTGACGCCGGCTGATGCAGTGGATGTCTTGGGGACTGTGAGGGCCACCTGTTGCGAACTCGACCCATGCCCGTCCTGGTTGGTGAAAGCCTCCAGGGAGACATTGGGGATGGTGCTGACGAGGGTAGTGAACGCGTCCTTGCAGCAGGGGAGGTTGTTGCCTTGTCTCAAGGAGGCTGTGGTGCGCCCCCTGCTGAAAAAACCATCTTTGGACGTGGATGCGCTCGCCAGCTACCGACCTGTCTCTAACCTTCCCTTTTTAGGGAAGGTTATTGAGCGGGCAGTGGCGCTCCAGCTCCAGGTTCATCTGGACAACATCGGGCTCCTTGACCCTTTTCAATCTGGGTTCCGCCCCGGCTATGGCACCGAGACGGCGTTGGTGGCCTTGGTGGACGACCTCCGCCGGGAGATGGATGCGGGATGTTCGACATTTCTCATCCTGCTCGATCTCTCGGCCGCTTTTGACACCGTGGACCATGGGCTGCTGTTGAGATGGCTGCGTGACCTGGGGGGTCTGGATGGGACTGTTCTTGAATGGTTCCATTCATTCCTCTCGGGGAGAAGCCAGCGGGTGGTGCTGGGGGATGAGACATCGTGCCCCCGCGCCTTATCATGCGGCATTCCGCAGGGTTCTATTCTGTCTCCATTATTATTTAATGTATACATGCAGCCCTTGGGGGAGGTCGTGAGAGGGTTCGGGGTGCAGTGTCACCAATATGCTGATGATACTCAGCTGTACCCCTCTTTTTCAACTGACCCAGACCCAGCTGTCTTGTTGCTATCCCAGTGTTTGGAGGCTGTGGCGGAATGGATGCGGCAGAGCAGACTGAAGCTCAACCCCGATAAGATGGAGGTGATGTTGGTGGGGAGAGCGAGGGAGGTGGTGGCCCCCCTGATGGGGGGGTTCCCCCTCCTATAGCTCAACAGGTCCAGAGTCTGGGGGTGATACCGGACGCAGACCTCCACCTGGAGCAGCAGGTGGAGGCAGTCACTAAGGCTGCCTTCCGCCAGCTATATCTGGTACGTAGGCTGCGTCCATTCGTCTCCGGCCTGGACTTGGCCTCCTTCATTCATGCCTTCGTCACTTCGAGGTTGGACTACTGCAACGCGCTCTACCTGGGGCTTCCCTTGTTCCTGGTTCGGAGGCTGCAGCTAGTGCAGAATGCAGCGGCTCGTCTCCTGATGGGGACAGGTCGTCGGGAGCACATTACACCTGTGCTCCGGACTCTGCACTGGCTGCCAATAGCGTGCCGAGCCAGGTTCAAGGTTTTGGTGTTGATCTATAAAGCCCTTCATGGTCTAGGCCCCTCGTACCTCAGGGACCGCCTCGCCCTCCGCGCCCCAGAGCGGCTCCTGCGGTGAGCCGGGGGTGCCTTCCTGGAGGTTCCCCGTGTAAAGCAGCGGGTCGCAATGGAGAGGGCATTCTCAGTGGCCGTGCCGTGCCTTTGGAACTCCCTTCTGGAGGAAGCACGCCTGGCCCCAAGCCTGTTGTCATTCCGGCGGTGTTGTAAAACCTGACTGTTATAATAATAATAATCTTTATTTGCCATGACAATATAGTCGTTGGCAATACGTCTCAACATCCATAAAAACAGTTACAGTTATAAACCGTCTACATCATAAAACCATAACTTAACAACTGTTCTCATAATACTTAAGCAGTAACCACATATTACTAACTACTAAACAATTGCTTAAGATCTACAATATAAAATAATTCCTCTTTTATATAACAACACCACAACCTATCACCAGTATATTACGTATCCAAAATTAATTAAACTGTCCTTAGATATACACTGCTAAATCCCAGCTTTTAATTCTCTTTTGTTATCACCTACTTCTTAAACGCATCACTTGGCTACTAAATATTGGTACCTTCAACGTCAGGGCCAATGCCTTAAAATTCAAACACAGATTATACCTGTCCGCAAAAGGAGAAGAGTCCAAAACCTCACCAAGAGCTAAAAGGAAATCTCCCCTAAGTTTCCCGTAACGGGGGCATACAAACAATATATGATAATTTGAATCTAATTCCTGCATAAAGCAGGAATAACATCTTCTTTCCTGCCAAGGGACTCCTAGGTAACGGCCTTCCAATATTGCTGATGGAAATACCCCAAATCTGAGTCGGGAAAAAGCCCGTTTTAGCTGGAAACTAGACCAAGCTACCAAGTAGCTGGTCTCCAGAGTATGTCCAGCAGGAGGTTTATAAAGAGGATTCACCCTCTGTTGTTGAAGCATTTCAGCATCTATCTGAAGCTGCTGGTCGGCCAGTCTCTGCTTAACCAGTATCATGGCACGTTTTGTCCCTAATTCGGTCAGATAACCGGGAGAGAATCCCAGTTTCTCCAAAATAATTCCCACTTGTTTCTGCCAAGAAGGCAGCAAGCCATCAACTTGGGCGCTATTCAACAAAGAGTTATCGCTTTGGGGGAGAGTTACAACCCTTAACCAGAATTTTATGAGCGCCTGGGCTGCGAGGATCCTAATTGGGGGGCAATCCATCTCCTGCCGAAGAAAAATCTGTGGGGTACCCTGCGGAACTCCCAAAATGGCCCTCAAAAAACACATTTTGGAGAAATTCCAGCTTATCCAAATATTCAACCCCACACACAGAAAAGGCATATAGAAGTTGGCCGANCGAAGAAAAATCTGTGGGGTACCCTGCGGAACTCCCAAAATGGCCCTCAAAAAACACATTTTGGAGAAATTCCAGCTTATCCAAATATTCAACCCCACACACAGAAAAGGCATATAGAAGTTGGCCGATCACCTTTGCATGGAACAACCGGAGGGCTGGTAGTAACAATTTACCTCCTTTCCCAAAATAAAACCCACGGATGGCACCAGCCGATTGCTTAGCTCTAATTTTTGCCTGAGACCCACTAGGCCCTCCATGAAGGGGTACTTCAAAAGACTACCCCGAGGTACTTGAAACTAGGAACCTGGACTATCTGGTGCTCATTTATCTGCCACTTATATGGCTTCCTTGAGCGCCCAAGGCCCACGATCAGTACCTTGGTCTTCTCATAATTGATGTTAAGTCCTTCCCTACAACAATAATTCCTAACCCGAAGCATTGCACGGAGCAAACCCACCAAAGAACGTGAGATCAGAACCGTATTGTCGGCATATAATAGCGATGTTATCCACCTGCCATTAATGCCGGGAGAATGAGAGTCTACTTCGGCTAAATAGGTTGGGAGATCGTTCAGGTATATATTGAACAGGGCGGGCACCAGAAGGCAGCCCTGCCTTACTCCTTTACTAACGTTTACCTTCTGGAACAGCGCCCCCTCCCTTGAGCAACTTACCTGAAGAGTATTATTTTCATGAAGTTTCATCAGTAGGAAACGCAATCTCGATTCCATCTTAAGGGCCTTCAGCTTTACCCATAACTGACCCCTATTTACTGAGTCAAAGGCCATCCTCAGGTCAATAAAACATAAATATGCCTTCAGGGCCAGGCCCTGACTCAAGATCTTATCTATCAAACGGGCAAGCACCAGCACATGATCCACTGTCGTGTGTGTTTTTTGAAATCCTACCTGCTCCGGTCTGATTATTTGGTTTTCCTCCAGCCAGCTCTGTAACCTCAGTAACAACAGCTTAGTATATAGCTTCCCCACAATACTAAGGAGATTTATTGGGTGATAGTTCTCAGGAGCCCCTCGGTCTCCTTTCTTATAAATGGGTGCAATAATACTGTTGGCCCAAGATTTGGGCAATTTGCCTGTGATGTTTATTGATGTAAAGACTGGGGCTAACAACCTTTCCCACCAATCCGGGGCTTCTTTTAAAAGTTCAACCAGAACCAGATCAGAGCCGGGGGCCTTCCCACATTTGAGGTGAGCGATCAGCACCCTGACCTCCTCGGCTTGAACCGGGGACCATTGCGGGAAAGTATCCGGTTCATCTATCGAGATATGGGAAAATGGCGAGGGTAGATCGACAAAAACGTCCTCATAAAACCTTTCCCATACCCCTGCCGGAATTTCCACATCACCCATGGATGCACCCCCAATCTTAGCTGTCTGATTAGACCCCAGAACTGTTTAGAATCACCATTTCCGGCAGCTTTTTGTAACCGGGCCCATTTGCTGCTTCTGGAACAACCGCTTCTTCAAAGCTATCAACTGGCGGTATTTAGCGCGGCTTGCCAACAAGGTTTTCCTGGCAGTTACAGACGGGTGGTTCTTTAACCGCTTCGCCTTATCCCTCAAAATTCACCTTTGAGAGTAACAGGTGTCATCAAACCATCTCTGGGTTCTCTTGGGCCGGGTCCGCATCCGGTTTCCTTGGTACAGAAATACATTTAACCGGCTTAACACCAGCTCGTAACTTTCTACTGCCTCCTGTGCCCCTGAACTAATCTGATGACACAAGCCCTCCATATCTGGGTCTAAAATTAGTGCCAAAAAAGTTTTAGCAAGGTGATCCGACCAGTTTATTCTTCTATATTCAAGAACTGTATCCG
>QEPC01001076.1:185583-199136 GCA_003113815.1 Sphenodon punctatus | reverse complement strand
GGGTGGGGTGGTAGGTGGGGTAGGAGGTGGCGTAGAGGTGTAGGTGGTAGGGTACTACTAGGTGTGGTGCTGCAGTAAGTGTGTGCACTTGAAATGTTGCTCGCTTACCCACAGCCGGCACTCTCACTCACTCACACGTGACGTCCAACGTTGCCACAGTCCAACACAGTCCAGTGGCTGGAGGATGAAAAAGAAAATAAAAAATTAATTCACTGTGTTGTGCAACCGGGGACCCCTCCCACCCCCAAACCTGAAGAGAACACCAGGTTCAAAAACTGGGGAATCCCCTGGCATTGCCCTGGCATTGGCTGTGAAGAGCCTTTGTATTGGGAATAGGGCCCTTTTAAACCTGTCTTAAAGATGCAATAGGAGTTTTTACTATCATCTTTTGGCCTTGTGCAAGACCTTTACCCTTTAAAATTGCAAGATTACAAATGCACAAACCTTTTTCAATAGGCAAAAACTTGTTCAGCACTTTAAAAAACATATGCTATGTACTGCAGAGGTTTAGATTCTCCATAGTTGAAATATGGAGCAAACCTTCCTTGAGGGGAGACTCTTTCTAAAATTTCTAGGGAAGCTGTATTGTTCCTTGTGTTAAGCTCAGCAGCTTAATTTATTAAGATTATTAATTCATCAAGCGCTTGTTGTGCTTCCCCAGTCCAAAAATTCCCTTTACTTGCTAGTGGAATTAAATTATAAAGAGGTTTGGTTCTCTGAGCATAGTCAGGAACCAAAATGCTAGCAACATTTAGAAAACCCCAAACTGACTGCAATTCTTTTGTAGTCTCAGGTGCCTACAAGGTCAAACGTTTTTCGTTGAATTCCTGAGTCAGTCCTCTGCCAGAGTCAGTTAATTGAAAATCCAGAAACTTCACTTTGCTTCTACAAATCTGTGATTTTTTCCAGTTTAATAATATATTCTGCCTCTCCCAAAACAGTGACAACTTGCTTTAATGTAGTTAAGTGTTGATCTAAATTCTCATTTGTAAAGTAAATGTCATCCATGTATGAATTTACACCAGGGACTTCTTTTAAAAGCTCTAGTACATCAGCTGAGAACAAAGCTGGACTATTTAAATAGTCTTGAGGAAGGAGAGTCCAACAGTACTGCGTTCTTTTCCAGGTAAAACCAGTCAAATACCTGTCCTCTTTTCTTATTGGATGGGCCCCTAAGCTATTGGATAAATCCAATGTAGTTTTATATTTGTGTCTTTCCAAATTTCCTAGCATACCAGACATGTGCAAATTCTGCACAGTGAAAGATAGTGACACCCTATTTAGAGCCTGGTAGTCTAACACCATACATAATTTCCCATTAGGTTTAGGCACTGGATATATTGGAGTATTCATGGTGCTATACTGTTTAATTAGTGCTTCTTGTGCAATTAAATCATTAATTACTTTTTGAATATCATTAATTGCAGCTTTATTAATAGAATATTGCTTTTGAGGTTTTGGCTGGGTTTTGACTGACAAATCAGCCCTATTCCATAATAAAATCTGGGCCAAGAGGGTGGTGGACTTGAATACGGGCAATCTGCACAAATTTTGGTCTAGCCTTAATATTATTTTAAAACCCAAGAGGAGGAAGGGCAAAAGTGACATTGCTGCACCTCTTTGGGAGTCCTTTTTCGCCCAGCTCTATGCTGACCAACAGGTGGGTGTGGAAGATTTGGTAGAGGTTGGGCAGGAAAATAAGAGAGAGGGGAGGGAGTGGCACTCGAGTGATTTCTCCATCGAATTGATAAGTGGACATATCAAGGCTCTAAAGCCTCGGAAGGCAGTAGGCCCAGACCTGGTCTCATCAGAGATGATACAGGCCGCACCAGCATGGTGGGCACATTTGCTCTCCATTGTATTCCTTGAGGCTAGCCGAAATCTTCAGGTTCCCCTCAGTTGGACCTTGGGATGGATAGTCCCTATATTTAAGAAAGGCAACCCTCGAAATCCAGAGTGCTACAGGCCAATAAGCCTCCTATCCAATGTAGGGAAGATCTATGCAAGGAGCTTGCTACAGCATTTCGAAAAGTGGGCAGAAAATCAAAAGTTGATACCAGAAGAACAATTTTGCTTCAGGAAAAAGAGGTCAACGCTCAATTGTCGTTTCATTTTACAACATCTAGTCCACAAATATTACAAGATCAGGAAAGGCAAATTGTATCTAGCCTTTGTGGATTTAACAAAGGCCTTTGACTCAGTGCCTAGAGCAAGGCTGTGGGTTAAGCTTAGGGCACTGGGCATAGAACAGAGATTATTGGGGGCTATTAGGCAACTCTATAGTAACAACAGGGTGAGGATAAAGTACGCACATGGACAAGCTCAGACAAATCAGATAAAAGTAGAGCGGGGTGTGCGCCAAGGGTGTGTGCTCACCCAGTTACTATTTAGTCTGTTCATGTCCGATTTGACTAACAACGTTTCACCAGGAGAGGCTCACGCTGTAAGAGTTGGGAACAGGCAGCTCCCCCTCTTACAGTTTGCGGATGACGTGGTGTTGATAGCACAATCGGAGGTGGGCTTAAGACGCGAGATTACAAAATTTCATGATTACTGCATAGCAAATGGCCTTACAGTAAACCCAGGTAAGTCAAAAATAATGATCTATGGTAAAAATAAAGCTGCCTCCTACATGGCATACAGCAGCTGGTAATTTGGAACTGACTTCCTCCTTCTGTTATTTAGGAGTGGTCTTTTCAAATAGGGGAGCTTGGAATGGACATCTTAAGGAGCGTGCATTAAAAGCACAGAAAGTTGCTCATGCAATAAATTGAGCAGCAAATATCTCCCAGGGTGTCTCCATGTCTACCTTTTTGCGCATTTACAGGGCCAAGGTTCCAGCTATGACAACCTTCGGGGTGGAGTTGATGCCACCCGCAAATCTTGAAGTAGTGGAAAAAGTCCAAAATAGTTTTCTGCGCAGGTTTCTGAAAGTGGGTAATGGTGTCCCAGGGGCCATCCTCTGGTTAGAAACAGGTTTGGCTTCTTTTGCCTCCCTAGCCAAGTTAGCTTACTTTAGACTTTGGCTAAAAATATCATATGAGGAATCAGACTTACCGCTTCTATGTATATATGAAGAACTACTATATACTGGCACTTGTGCATATCCTTGGTTAATACAACTTGGGACAATGATGGCAGGATTGGGCTTCTCTTTGCAATATTTTCTGGGGAAAACCCTGCTTCAGGTGCGGCAAGAGGTAGAGGATATTGCCCTACAAGAGGATCGAAGTACTTTGAAAGCTTGGAAAGTAGCACCTAGGTTGAGCCAGATTAAAGCCGATGGCAAGCTAGAGCCATATTTGGACAAAATAAGAGATCCCAATTTACGTAGATGTTATACTATGACTTGGTTCCACCTAGTCCAAACAGCAGTAGTGGAAGGGAGACAGATGCATATTCCTTATAACCAACGTCTTTGTACCTGTAAATGGGGAGGGATAGAGACAATATATCATTTTTTGCTCCACTGTTCCCATTTTGATGGTCTCCGTGCAACTTGGCTGACACCCTTGTTAAAAGAAGGTACAAACAATACAGCTGAGCGTAACTATAGATATTTGATGAGCCTAGTAGAGTTAGAACAGATGGTGGCTATTGCAACGTTTGTCTGACTTGCTACCAAGGAAAGGAATGCACTACGAGATTGATAGGCAATGTGGATGATAAGTAGGTCAAGTGAAGAAACAGCTAGGGGAGTAAGTAATAGGTTAGCTAGGCGGTATGGTTCTAGAATATTGCTGTGCACATAAAGAGGTGTATTAGTAAGCCTATTTTGCCTTATGTCAAATTGATAATACTGAAGTGGAGGTATTTGATGTCTCGTGCTAAAGTGAATTGTAGACCCTTATAGAGGAATTCTGCATCAGGTCGGCGTTAAATTATTCGAATATATATAGTAGGTTTGTTCAAGAACGTGACCCATTTATTACCATACCTTAGTTTATGTATTTTATTCATTTTATTCTATTTTATCCTGTCTTATGTTTATATGTATTTTGTGTATTAAAAAAGGGGCAATAGCAAAAGCTTGCCGCCAATAAACAAAATGAAAACGACTGACAAATCAAAAGGCTGTATTTTCCTGTGACCAGTTGATTATCAAATTGCTGAAAATATGGTTCAGAGAATATAAAATATCTCTCAATTTTATTTTTTCATTTTTTGTACAATCAGCTAATGCAATCTGGTCTTTGATCTGCTCACTTCTATTATCTTCCCAGTTCTGAATAATATTCACTGAACCAATTGGGAACAAATTCTTGACCCTTTCATGAGAAATGACAACATCATCTTTTGTAAAATCACATATTGTGAATTCAATTTCCAAACATTGTCCTGCTGTCTGAACAGGTAATTTCACAAGAGGTGCTATTTTCTCTTCTAAAAAATAAGATTCAAGTACACAATGCCCTTTAATTGAATATACATGTGGAAAACATTTTGATTGAATACAAGATTGATTGGCCCCTGTGTTTATTAAGGTAGTAAAAGTCTATTTACTATTTCTACAGAAAACATAGGGAACTCAAGGCTGACCTGAGTTTGCTTGCTCTCTGCCATCCTGTGTCACAGAGTGAGTTTCTGAAGCTTTCTGTGAGGATGTTTGTTGATCACAGTCTTTAGGGTACTGAAAGTTCCCTTTTTTGTTGTTGTTTTTTGTTAAAGCCGCGTTTGTTCCCTCTGGAATTAAAATCTTGTTTTGATTTATCAAAGTCTCTATGGGGAAACTGTGATCCATTCCTTAGTTCCTATACAGCTGCGCCTTCTGCAGTTTCAGAGTACTGGCTTTTTTGAGCTTGGAATTGCTTTCTATTTGAGCTTTGGCTCTTTCCTCTTTTCCCTTTATAATTTTGCTGGGAATTCTTTTTTTTTTTTTTAACTTTTATTTTCATTATTTGAACAAAACAACATTCCAGTGAAACACAAAATTAATTGTTCATTCACATAACTTGGGTAACCAACCCTTCTCCCCTTCATGACAATATAGATTCCAAAAAATGGTTAGCATTGAAAACATTTCCTCCACTATAGATGTTAGCATTCTAAGGGTGATTTCAGATGTTACACAGTCCTGAGTCACCAGAGTGGATTCCCAGTGGTGGCAAACCGGCTAACCACCCCCCATGGTCAAAGAAGGTACCAAAAAGACGTGATGGGATTGGGACCATGGCAGGGTATTGGGCCGCCAGATCACGGACCGGGGTGGTGCAACAGATGTGACGCCAATTCCTGGTCATGATCAAAACACCCAGAAGGAGCCGGGGGGGGGGGGAGGAACACAGACATGGCCAGCTGAGGGCAAACGAAGCCATAAGGGACACAAGGGAATGCCCACACAAGGGAAATGGGAAGGGAGGGGGGAGAGGGAGAAGAGCCGCCCAGGTACCACACACAACAGGCACAGATACAGCGAGGGCACAGTGGAACACACAGCACAAACACACATGCCCGGGCGCACACACACCCGGACAGGAAAGGGAGGGGGGGGGACACAGCAGGATGGACACCACACAAGGCACAATGGGCGAGGGGGGAGGGACAGGGAAGAGGAGGGGAAATGGCACAGGGGCACAGCAGGACACAGGCAACGGCAACCAGAACACCCAATACAGAATGGTACACACGGCCACACCCATAGCAACACAGGCAGTCCTGGAACACACACCCCCAGGAGGTCTTGACACAGGCACAGCGGGAGCACACACAGAACAGGGAGTGGGCTGGGAACAGTCCAGGAGGCACACTCAGAACCCAAGCACCAGAGAGGGGGTGATGGAGGGAAGGCAGGAGGTCCAGGGCAGTGCAGCAGGTCCAAAGTCACACAACCCACCCCCCACGGGAGGAAGCCAGGGGGGCAGTCCGTGGGCCCCAGAACTCCAAGATCACATGGGCACTCAGGAGGGGGGGCTGGGGTGCAGAAGGGGGCACAGGCAAATGAGGTGGGGCCAATGAAGCATGCCCCAGTGGTACCCCTGCATGGACATATGGTGGGCGATCAGGTAGTAAGCCTCGAAGGGATCCTGCATGGAGAGACCCAGCTGCACATTGGAACGGGACCACACACCGGACAGCACTGCCAACTCCACCACGGTAGGCTCAGACATGCAGCAGTCGGAATCAGGGGGCCACGTAAGCTGACCCAGCTCCAACAGCCGGTGATACATGGCCCCACAGGAGCACTGGTACCCACAGGCCCCGTGAACGCAACCAAAGTAGGACACGGCCAGGGCAGGGCCCCTTTCTGCCAGACAGACCGTGTAGGCAGCCAGGCTGCACACAGACAGGGCAGACACAGTCTCTGACACAGACCAAACCACATGCGAGCACCTCATCTCCGGGATGCACCCATAGGGAAAGGGAACCAGCCCCAGCGTCTCAGCATGCAGTCGACAATCCTGGGCACTCGCTTCATAGCCGAAGTAATAAAGACCAGAGCTCAGGCTCGCATAAGCACCCGACAGGCTGTCCAGGCAGCTCATCAGCAATTGCACCGCTGGGGTATGCCACAGGTCGCACAGGGCCATGGTCTCATGGAAGGACCACGGATGGGGGGGCCCATGGAGGCTGGGAGCCCAGTGGAAGCACAGCCAGTCATGGTCCAGCATGCCAGGGAGTAAAACACCACAAACAAGGTGGCCCACATTCCCTCCAGGGACTTTAGGGAGCTCAGGGGGGCACCAAGGCCGGCCGGGAAAGCCACAGGCCGCAACAATATATCACAACAGAGTGAGGTGTGGGGTGCGGACTCAACACAGCTGTATGCACCGAGCACACAGACAGGACAGCCGACACACTAATCAGGCCAGAAAGGACACAATGTTGCCAACAGGTACAGGTGGGAGGTGATGACAGGAGACATGCAGCTACAGCCTGCATGCCGGTGCATGCGCCGGCCCGTGCGCACGGCTCCTGGCAGGGACAGCAGGTGCGCTCAATACCGCACTCCCACTGCCCTGGGATGCCCCCCCTGCGGGAGCCAGCACAGGCAGCCGGGGGGGCACTGCCTGTCCCAGTCTATATCAGGGCCACCAGAGGCCCCCCGGGGCTCACCTCACCATCGAGTGGGACTGTTTGGGTGCATGTGGGATGCTCCTTGTGCTACCATGCCCACACTGATCAGCTGTGCATTCAAACCACTGAGGTGCACCTGGGTGTCCACCTGTTGGTTACCATGGCCTGGATTGCTGCAGGGGCCCTCAGGGCTCACCAAGGCCGCAGGCGCTCCCTGGCCTGGCTCAGGTTGCAGCGGGTGTCCGGGATGGACATACAGGATGTGAGCCGTGGCCGGACCAGGCCTGCAGTGATCCACGAGGTGGCTAGGTGCCTCCAATGGAGGAGGGAGACCATGCGCTGGGCCACCTTGCTCACTATGCCCATTGCCTGGTGGCTATGGATCATGGAGCGGGCCCAGGGCTTGTGGTCTTGGGTGCTGGCTCAGTGGGATGAGGCAGCCTGAAGGGCACACTTCCAGAAGGACAAGCTCACCCTACTGTGGCTCGCAGCACACTCCCACCAACAGTGCTTGTAGTCACCTATTTCGCTGCATCCTTTCCAAAATTCCCCCTTTCCCCCAGCGACTCCAAATTTAATTCTCCTTGGCGTTAAGTAATATCTGGTGGTAAGCTTAATTTGTACCTCCTTAACCTCCAATGAGAATGCACATTTGTTCATATATTGCCAAATCGCTTTTTCTTCTTTCTCCCCTATGTGTATCCCCTAGATCTTTACTCCATTTCTCTATAGAAGTGCTAGTTTTATCATAACATAAGCTTTTAAGTTCCTTGTATATTCTACCTAAGCGACCCGATGCTTTACTTCGATTGTATAGCAGCTTTTCTAATTTATATGGGTCTCTGCTAAATTCCCCCATATTATTTGGAAATGTACCAAGGCTCTTAAGTTGCAGATATTGAAAAGTCTCGATTTTTTTCTTGCAGTATTTCCTCCATCTTGTGGAGGGGGAGGAATTCTCTAGAAAGAGCTGTTGTATTCTCACTATTCCTTTGGTCTTTAATTTGTTTCTTAGCGAGTGGGCCACTCTGTCTCTCCGTACCTGAATTGAACCTATGGGTGTAAAGGGCGAGAGCCCTGCTTGTATGCCCAATTTGGGGGGGTGTCTTTTTTCCCAGTATTTTCAAGTTGTTCCTACAAAAGGATGATCTTGATTCCTCTTCTTATCAATTGTACCCCTATCTACTATTATGTCTTTTAGGGAGTTCAGCTGCAGGACATCTCTTTCTATTGCTACCCATTCAGGTGAACTGGCCTCTTGGTACCATTTGGGCAGTGCCCCTCTGGCCGCTGCCATAAAATACAGCCTTATGTCTGGGAAGTTTAAGCCCCCTTTGTTTTGTACCCTCATCAGCGTTGATTTTTTAACTCTAGTTTTTTTTGCCATTCCATACAATTTCTTTAATCAGGTCATCGCTTGCTTTGAAAAAAGAGTTGGGCAGTTTAATTGGCAAGGTCATAAGCCTGTATAGTATTTTGGGGAGCACTATCATTTTATAGAGGTTGACTTTGCCCAACCAAGAGACCATTAATTTTTGCCAAGGCCTAATTTCTTCTCTCAACTTCTTTAGGAGTGGGAGGAAATTAGCTGGATACAATTCCTTCAAGTTCTTAGTTAATGTCACTCCGAATACTTTATACCCTTTCATTGATTGGAAATGGTGACAGCTCCTCCAATTGTATCTCTTGCTCTCTATGGGTGTTTTCAGACGTTACGTGATCACAGTCAACCACAGTAAATCTGCACATGGTGAAAGTGATCACGTAACATCTGATGGGGGGAAGGGATGTTCCCCCCCCCCCCGATGTTGACCACAGTCAATCCCCGCCGGGAATCACATTCCCCACGCGATCGGCCGAATCCGCGGGGCCGGCAGCAATCGCGTGGTGAATGTGATTCCTGGCGTGGATGAAGGGGCCTGTCACGTCTGGATGGGGATCATGGCACGGAATCCCCGCCAGGATTCCGGCCCATGGTCATTTCAGGCGGGAGCTGCGACCGCATTGGCTGCGGCACCTGCCCGTCTCCCCAGAGGGGAGGTGTTCACATTGTATAACATTTTCCCATTTAAGTGTGACATTTACAAAATCTTTCCCTCCAAATGTCATACTTAACAATAGGTACCCAGGTGTCCACGATGTCTACTTCGTGGGTTCCATCAGCGCATAGATCATGGGGCTGAAAGTATGTTTGTATTTGGGCAGGGATAGCTGGAAAATTTTTATTAACATAGCAGTTTGGTGGTGTAGCAGCGAGACTGCCTGATAGATGGCATTGGCTAGGCAGAACACAGCAGCTTGGTGTGTTCAGGTTCAATTCACAGCCCAAAACAGGATCATGGGCTTTGCAAAAGTACAGAAGCATTGCTATCTTGAATGTTGGTGTGGGTATGGGCTGTAACCTGTAAAAACAAAGCGCCATTGCTGGTCTGCAAAGCAGGAAGTGCAATTCATGGAGACGGGTCTGCATTGCTGTCTGGACAAGTATTCTGCATGGTAGTGGATTGCAGCAACGGGGTGTTGTCACTCAGGGAGTCATCTGGCACAGGATGCTGGGCTTGGGAGTTGTTTGGCAAAAGGAAGCTGGGACTGATGTTGTCACTCAGGGAGTCATCTGGCACAGGATGCTGGGCTTGGGAGTTGTTTGGCAAAAGGAAGCTGGGGCTGAGATTCAGTTGGCATCAAAGGCAGGGCATAGGAGTCATGTGGGTATGGCAAGGCTTGGGATGAGATGGTGCCTGTGGGATTTTTCAGATGTTTAGGAGCCATAGGTGTCGTTGATGGCAGGGGCCACATTAGGGCTTAGGATTTATTCGGATAAAGGAAGGGTGCATGTCCTACATATTTAAGTAAATAAAAAACAACAGGTTAAGTAACAATCCCCCCTCCCCCCTTGTTGCCTTAATGTTCCATTCAGAGAATAAACTAAGGAAGAATGTTGCCTTTTTGCCATTTGTATCATAGACAATTTGGCAAATTCTGGTCTGGGTATGGGCTGTTGCTGAGAAGTCGCTGCACCTTCAAACTGTTTTAATTGGAGATCAGCCTTGCCAATAATGGCAAAAGGTCCAGCCCACTTACTAGAAATTGTCTCAGCATGACAAGGGTGCCCATGGACCAGTCTATTATTGCATGTAAATCCCCAATTTTGTTCATGGCTTTTGTGCCTTTTGGGCCTATTTAATTTTTAAATTCAGCAGTAATAACTTGGTTGATTTTAATGTATTGCTTTTGCAAAGCTCCAATTTGATTAAACATTAATTGGGCATCCTTTAATGCGGACCATTGTGCAGGGCGCTGCATGATTCCCCCCCCCCCTTGGGAAAATGCCCATTGAAACAAGAATTTCAAAAGCAATGTAATTTGAAACTATCAAGGTAAACAGATAAGCGGAAATCCTAGTTAGAGCCAGTGGCTTTACACAAACTTTTCAAAGCTTTTGCCATCAAGCTTGGACTTTAATCACTATTAATTACTTTTGGGACTTTAAATCTGAAAATGACAACAGAGAGCAAAACTTTGGTGCCAGCAGTTTGATTTTTAACACTGAAAGGTACTGGTTTCCTTTTGTAGTTTTGGGTAATTTATCAATGTTTAAATGGTCCTTTGATTATTCTGGTGTTTGCTTGATTGCTAGCACAGGGGAGACAATTACTCTGCACCCCCCATCCTTCTGGACCAATTCCTTGCCTAGTTACAATCTCCAACTGCTTCATTAGTTCACTCAGGGGCTTTCTGTCCCATATCTTTAAATCCTTCTTCTGCAGCTATCCGCTGTCTACATATCATACTTCTTAACTGTCCCAACTTGCTTTACTGCCTGGTATACTGTTCTCTATTTCGGTCCTGCCCGGAACACTGCTCTCTATTTCCTTCCCTGTTCTGGGCTCCCTGCATATTGCTGTAAGAAACAGCCGATACGCTATCTATCTGTTTCCCTTCTCTAACCAACTCTTCAACTTCCTTTGCCTTCTGTATGATATGCTGTACTGTCCAGGTGGTATTGTAAGATCTTCAGTGAAGCAATTATCATTCCAATCAATAGTTGCAAATGTGATGGCCTTATGGGTGTATGGCTGGCATATGGTGAATTTGAATATCTTGGGGGAGCTCTGATGCTTCTCCCGTGGCAATGGCAATAGCTTCTGTCTGAGCTCATATGTTTTAACTGTTCCCTGGGGGCTTGTGAGTCTAGCAAACACAGTCTTTTACTCTTTGCTTGGTGAGGAAAATTTGCAAAATGTGTTGAAAAATTGGTAAAACATTCAGGTCTGGCTCTTTAAAAAATACGAGCTGCAGCCTGAATAATGTGCCAAAAATCATGTGTAGACCATTACTGATATGCTAATTGCCTTTGTTAACCATGTGATTGCTGGTTGCGGTAGGTAAATGCAAACCTAGAGTCTGGGTGTAGGGGAATTGCAAAGAAGCAATTAGCAAGGTCCAGCACCGTGAACCACTTAAAACTTTGTGGGATTAAGGCCAGCACATGGGTCAATTTGGCTACTACGGGGACATTTGCAGGAGTCTTTGCTTTGATGGCTCGACAGTCTACAGTGAGGTGATATGTTTTGCCATCTGCCTTTAAAACTGGCCAAATTGGGGGATTAATAGTGAATTGAATTGGTACCAGTACTCCTTGCTGTAGAAGTCCATTAATGGTTGACAAAAGCAAATTTTCAGCTGCCTTCTTTCCTGTTCCCTGCGACATAATTCCACAGCCTGCCAGAACAACCAAAGCATGGCAGAATTTCTTTGCTCCTTTTTGACACTATACATTGAACAATATTTATCCCACACATCGAAAATCTGTTCTTCAGTCACTGGTGAGTTTAAAACCTGATCAGTCCATGTGCATCCTGAATCATGAATGTACTCTAGCAGCTTGTGTAGATTTTTACCTTTTCCCAATCTCCCACGGGGACCCCTTCCCACAAATCCTGCTTGAACCAGGGCATAATGTTTAGTGCAAGCACTATTTCTTGGGACAAATGAATTTAGTATTTCCACTGAGAAGGAGTGAGTCTGAATTGCACTTTTACCAAGACAACAAACGAGTGTCTGGTTTCAAGTATGCTGTTTTCTGTGTACAGCTGCTGGTGATCAATCAGCAAAGGTAGACAGGACAATGATTTGGCAAATATGCCATTTTTCTTGGGAGCAGTTGGAATGATCCCCGCACAGGGCTTTTTGCCTGGGTACTTTGCTTTAAGCCCAATGTAAGTCCCCCAGTCCTTGCCTTCTGTACAGCTGGTTCACCAAGTGATTTCCAAGATATTAAGACTTCATCTAAAACACAGGACATATGCTCCCTGTGTGCCCCTGGCATAAGACCTCAGTCTTCCTTACTGTACAATGGGCTCAATACCCACCCTTGAGCATTCTCCACCACTGAAATGAACTAAAAGGGGGTTCGGCTGCTTTTCTGCACCCTGGTGAAGCAGGTGCCTGTCCAGGAGGGGTTCAGCTGCTTTTCTACACCCTGGTGAAGCAGGTCCCTTTCAATTCTGGGATCAAGTGGAAATACTACTGTGTTTGAGAGAGTGGGGAATTACTCCTCTTTCTTTGACCATTTGAGCCAGGAGCTCCCATTCTGCCCAATTAAACCCTTCTGGTGCCCCAGAGTCTGTCTGCAGTTGAACCTGATGCAAGGCAGCTTTCTGCTCAAGAAGCCGCTCGAGCATCAGGAATGTGGAACTCCACCATGTGGCCACATCCTGGACCAGCTGGTGCCCTGGGGAGCCTTACTCAGCCTGCTTCTCCCAGAGGAGCTTGCTGCCCTTTACGCTCTGGTTGAAGAACCCCGCCAGCTTCCTCCCCCAGTCGATCAGGGAGCTAAGGATTCCTTCCCCAATCCCCTTATCCCCCAAGCCTAGAGCATCCACAGGCTCCTTCCCATCTGCTTTCAAGCATGCCACTGTCTCCCCCATCCTCAAAAAGTCCACCCTGGACCCATCTGACCCCCTAGTTACCGGCCAGTCTCCCTCCTTCCCTTTGCCTCAAAGCTTCTGGAATGTGTCATCTACTCCCACTGCCTGGACCTCCTCTCTGCCAACTCCTCCCTGGACCCTCTCCAATCCGGCTTCCGCCCCCTCCACTCTACTGAAACTGCCCTGGCCAAGATCACCAATGATCTACTTGTCACTAAATCTAAGAGCCTCTACTCCATTTGTGTCCTCCTTGATCTCTCTGCTGCCTTTGACACTGCCGACCACTCGCTCTTTTTGGACTCGCTTTACTCTTTGGGCTTCCGCGGCTCTGTCCTTGACTGGTTCTCCTCCTACCTCTCTGAATGCTCCTTTAAAGTCTCACTCCCTGGGTCGACCTCCTCCTCCCTCCCTCTTTCAGTTGGGGTCCCCCAAGGCTCTGTCCTTGGCCCTCTCCTCTTCTCTATTTACACCCTGTCCCTTGGCAAAATTATTGCTTCCCATGGATTCCAATATCATCTCTACGCTGATGACACCCAACTCTATCTTTCTACCCCCTCTCTCTCCTCTTCTGTCCACTCACGCCTCGTCAACTGCCTCTCTGATATCTCC
>QEPC01001076.1:151106-161612 GCA_003113815.1 Sphenodon punctatus | reverse complement strand
CGGCGAGGGTGGGCTATGGAGCGCACCTGATGTCCCAGCTTGGAGCCGTGCACATGGCCTGGTGTGTGCCCGGGCGTGCAGGCTGCATGCCTCCTGTTATCACCTCCCACCTCTCCCTGTTGGCAACATTGTGTTCTTGCTGGCCTGATTAGTGTGTCGGCTGTCCGGCTGTCCTGTCTGTGTGCTCAGTTCCAGCGGCTGTGCTGGGTGCGCGCCCCATGCCTCACTCTGTTGCCATACATTGTTGCAGCCTGTGACTTTCTTGGCTGACCTTGGTGCCCCCTGATCCCCCTCCCACCCTTGGAGGGAATGTGGGCCCCCCTGTCCATGGTGTTATTCTCCCTGGCGTGCTGGACCATGTCTGGCTGTGCTTCCACCGGGCTCCCGGCTCCCATGGCCCCCCCCATCCATGGACCTTTCTCAAGACCATGGCCCTGTGACCTGTGGCATACCCCAGCCGTGCTGTTGCACCTGGGCTGCCCAGACAGTCTGTCAGGTGCTTATGCAAGTCTGAGCTCTGGCCTTCATTACTTTGGCTATGAGGTGAGCGCCCGGGATTGCTGACTGCATGCTGAGACACTGGGGCTGGATCCCTTTCCTGATGGGTGCATCCCGGAGATGAGGTGCTCACATGTGGCCTGGTTCGTGGTGGAGACCGTGTCTGCCGTCTGTGTGCAGTTTGGCTGCCTACCTGGTCTGCCTGGCAGAGGGGGGGGGGGCCTGCCCTGGCCATGTCCTACTTTGGCTGCGTTCACGGGGCCCGTGGGTACCAGCGCTCCCATGGGGCGGTGTATCACCAGCTGCTGGAGCTGGGTCACATTCCTTGGCCTCCTGCTTCTGACTGCTGCGTGTCTGAGCCTACCGCAGCGGAGATGTTGGCGCTGTCAGGTGTGTGGTCCCATTCCGATGTGCAGCTGGGTCTCTCCATGCAGGATCCATTCGAGGCGTACTACCTGATCACCCACCACATGTCCATGCTGGGGTACCACCGGAGCATGCTGTATTGGCCCCACCTCATTTACCAGGCAGGGCACCCAGCCCCTTGGCCCTTCGTAGCCCCCAGAAGCTGGCTGTGAGCCCCCCGGGCCCTGGTGTCTGGCCCCGTGTGGGGTCCTAGCTCCTCTATGCTGCCGTGGCCCGCTACCTGCTCCCTCCTTGATGTGCCGGCTGTGCTGCTATGCTGGCTGCTTCCTGGGGTGTCGCTGTCCTTGCCTGTGGCCCCGGGCCTGCTCTTCCCCCCCATCTGTCTCTGCACTGGGTGTTCGCCTCCATGTCCTCCTTCTCCATTGTCCACCTCTGGATCCCTGGCTGCCCCCCCCCAGCCCCCCTGGGTGCTGCTGACCATCCTCCTCCTGCTCCTGCAGCCTTGTCATCACCCCAGCTCCCCCCCCCTCATGGGTGCCCGTGTGACCTTGGGGTTCTGGGTCCCCCATACTGTCCCCCCCCCAGCTTCCTCCTGGGGGGAGTATGTGACTTTAGACCTGCTGCACTGCTCCAGATCTCCTGCCTCCCCTCCATCNGCTCGTTGCAATAATCCAGCCTCAAGGTGATGAAAGCATGTATGACAGTGGCCAGATCCGAGTCAGAAAGAAAAGGTCGCAGGCAGCCTCCTCACCGGATCGAGTTGGTGAAAAGCGTTCCCGGCCACTGCCACAACCTGACAATTCAGGACCAACAAGGAGACCACCAGAAGCGCTCTGAGACTGTCAGCCTGACTGAGCAGAGGGGGCTGGACTCCATCAATAACAGGAGTCCCAATCCCCTCCAGGGCACAAGGTCCAGATTCAGGGGATCTAAGGCATGAAGTGTGAGGGAGCAAACAGCAGGGAAGGAGGTGGAGTTGCTCTGCCCAACTTCGCACTGGTACCAGCATGGCTTTTATCCTAGCTGGTACCCAATCAGGAAGTTGGGAGGCGGGGCTGGAGTCCAGGGGAAACGCCTAGGAAGGGCGGGGTTCAGGTAAGGACTGGAGAAACACTGAAGGAACCATTGGGCGGAGGAACAGGGCTGAGGTCAGGCCTAGGAAATTGTGCTGAGACTGAGTCATTGCCCCAGAACCCTGGGGGTTCAAGACCCTCAGGACTTTACAGCCAATCTGATGCCTCATTTGTTTTGTGCTAATTACACACTTAATGTATTTCAGGTGTGCAACAATAACAAAAACTGCCACTGTGATTATGGATGGGCTCCTCCGTTGTGTGAGTTGGAAGGGTTTGGAGGAAGTATTGACAGCGGCCCCGCTCCACCTAGAAGTAAGTACTCTGAAACACATGGCACTCAGTTTTATTTGATGGAGTCGATGGGAGAGGTTTGGATTCTTGGACTATGGACTACCCTTGTGTACTGAAGGACTTCTGGCAGGAGATGGGTTGCACCTCATGAGAACTGGGGGAAACGTGTTTGGAAGGACACTCTCAAACCTGGTCAAGAAGACTTTTAACTAAATCCTGTGGTGGAGGGAAACAAAAGCCCAGAGGTAAGTACGAAGGTAACTATTAGGGGACATGAGTGATGCATTGGGAATTAGAGGAGTGGTGGGGGTGCCCAGTAGAAAAAAATCAGTAGGGAAGTCATTGGGGTGAAATACTCCTGGTTTCCAGTATCTATACACTAATGCACAGAGTATGGGAAATAAGTAGGATGAACTTGAAATCATAATACAAGAAGGCGAATATGATTTTATGGGTGTTACTGAGACTTGGTGGGTTAAGACTCATGATTGGAATGTAGTAACTGAAGTGTATAACTTGTTAAAAAAGAATAGACCCAACAGAAAGGAGGGGGAGTAGCATTATATGTAAAAAATGTACAACCTGCACAGAAATCCACGAATTTGAGCATGGAGCATCTGGGTAAAAATAAAAGGAGAGAGAAATAAAAGTGATATCATTGTTGGAGTCTGCTACAGACCGCCAAACCAAGCAGAAGATGTAAATGATGCTTTCCTAAACCAGATTACAAAACTTTCAAAGAGGCAAGACATAGCAGTAATGGGGACTTCAACTTCCCTGATATCTGCTGGAAATCAAATTCTGCTAAGAATGGAATTGAAAGGAATAAATTAGTTTGCTGCCTCAGTTTACACAAACGGGATTGACGGTTGCCAATTAACAAGCCAAAGTATATAGGTACAACTCAATTTTATTGGATAGACACTTAACATCTGGACCTGGCAGTGTTCTCAGTTACAAACCCCGATAACCCAGGATATCTTGCGTGTCAGAGGCACAGTCCGAGACGCAGGAGAGGGGGCCCAGCAGGCATCTGGGTAGGAGTCTCTCTGGATCTTTGAGAGCATCATTTAGGATCAAAGACCTATCTGACTCACTTGCAAATGCTAGTGGCCATTAGCGTCAATGACAAGGGGTAAGGGGCTGGGCTTTCCCTTTTATAGCTTTATTTATTAGGGATACATGTTGCAGGGTCCCCTCTGCCAGGTGCAGAGAATAAGGTGACTGTTCATTATGCTATCACTTGGAGCACAGCCACCAAGCTAGTTTGTGGGGAGTTTTAGGGAGTTACTGTTTATTCGTAGGGGAGGGTACCTCCCTTTCTTACAAACTCTCTTTGTTTTCTCTTATGCCTCTTTCTGTGTTCTCAACGATAGTGGCTGCCTGAGGTTTGTTATTGTGACCTTGGAAATACATTTTCTGCTTAGAAAGTGATTTTGACAATTTTATTCTCATGGACCTAGTTGGACAGTGTCAGCCTGAGACCTGTGGCTCAATAAACTGAACTGAGTTGTCCAAACCTCATCCTTCTTGTGTCTCTGATCATGGCCAATATTGGCTAAACGATACATAACAGTCCCCGCTTTGTTGCCGGTTTACATGGCAGCACATACAAAAATATGTATCAATAGGTATTTTCAGATGTTATGAGATCACGCTCAATCACAGTGAACCACGGTCAATCCCGCGGCGGGGCTAAAGCGCCCTAAACATCTGTTCGGCGNAGATGCCAGGGATGGGCAGGTCCTCCCCCTCCCTTAAGCCCCCTCCACTTTGGGTTTTCAGAGCACGCGTGCGTGCTATGAGGGGCCCAGAACTAAGGCTTGAGCCCAGGCCCTTCTCAACCTTGCTATGCCCCTGCCAAAATACCTTTCAATCTCAAATGCAAGCCTGGCTGTTTGCCCAAGCTTTCAGAAGGGAGGAGAGAATATGGGATTTTTAAAGATGTTTTTAAAAAACTGTTGTTGGGGTCTTGTATTTTTAAACTGAAATTTTTTACTTGAATTTTATTATTGTATGTGTGATGTGAAAGCACACTCAAAGAAAATCCTCAAACACACAAACATACATTCTTAGTCAAAGACCTACAAGTTTTAAACAACACACATTTGGCTACACCCCCCTATATTCACATGAAGCAGGCATACATTGTTTCTTGCAGACATCCAGTATTAAACTTACACGCACAAATGCATACACCAACATGTGTGGAAAATAAGCTCTCTTCAGGATCATTAACACCCTATTTAAATGGAGAAGATCCTGCTTTGTTAGGGGGTTTCAGTGTGAGCTGATTTACAAAGAAACCTCTTGCTATGAAAAACACTACCTCTTTTTTACAAAACCTTAGAGCCAATGTGAGGAACTACAATCTCATGAATTCATGCAAAACTCTGAATTTAACATCTCAGGGCACTCAGGCAGAGTCCCTCATACACATACCCACATGGGGGGGGAGTCTCCTTACACATACAAATATACATTCACCCCATCTCACACATCCCACATAGTCAAACACACACACACACACGCATTACTCATATTAGCCTGAAGCACGGTCAAAGGCAAACAACACATGCTTGGGGAAGTACATGATTTTTAAGACTGCTAATTTTATTTCTCCTTACAGACAGTTTTAGCTGTTGCTGGCAAAGATAAATGCTGGCAAAAACAGTGTAAATGAGGCCCTATTTTTAACAAAATACCTGAACAAAATACCTAACAAACAACACTACTAATCACAACAATAAAAGCAATCTTTGTTACCCCTTTTTAAATACTTTCTCTTTCCTTTTTTCTAACTTACACAAAACTCTGCTTGTGGGGTAGGGAACACACAAAAAGCCTAGTCCAGTGCCTAAAGGCCTGTGGAAGGTAAATTTATAAGTCCATCCTGGCCTCTGCCTGAACCCCTTCCCAAACTGGATTTAGGATTAACCTGGGTTTTCTCTCCTTGCATAGATACTACTCCATGCCCATTTATCCAGTGTTAATCCTATCCTTCAAGAACTATCTTTAAAATCCTTTTTCCAACATCACTGTTCTGTATTCCCCTCCTCAACTCACAAACACACACAAAAAAAGGTGGGGTTACTTCGGCCAGGGGCCACTGTTGTTGGTTAGGGCAGAGAGATGGATGAAATACATGCCCCCAAAACAAGTTGGTGAATGTTAGTAGTTCACTCCAAGCCCTGTCCTGGAAACCTGGCCATGAAGGGGGAATCCTGGGGGACCCTACAGGACCCTTGACATTCCGGGGAAAGGGATAAAGGTCCCTGAGCTGGCCAGAGGAACTTACTCCTCCCAGGCAACCTGGATGCCAGGCATCTCTCTCTAGCTGAGGTTGCCAGTGCTCCTTAAGGGAGGCATTGCCTTCTGTGGGAGCAGAGTTAGCAACCACAGTGGCAACTTTGTCTGTGTCAGCAGTGTCTATTAAAGGGCCTGGATCCCAGGGAGGCGGGGGAGTTGAAATTTCCTTAGGGGTGCGGGGAAGTGTCTCATCAGGGGCCGTGGGCATACAACTGCTGGTTATAAGTTCCTCCTCATCCGAGGGGTAATCATCATAAAAGGGTGCATCTGGGTCTATTTTACTGTACTGGGAGACAAGAGATTTTTCTATTAGCTGAAATGATGGCATGTTTTCCCTTTAAGCTCTGTGTGAGAGCACTGATTTTTTTCTTGGCATTTTACATGAGATACGGGGTCTCCTTCCCTGAACTTTTTGACTTGATTCATTAGTAATCTCAGACCTGCCTGATTTTCTTGTAGGCGGGTGGCACTGATTTTATTACTAAATGTAACGCTAAACGCTTGTTTTCATTTTGCACAGCTGTGAGTTGATTTTTAGTATCGATAAGTTCCTTAGTTTGGAGCATACATCTGTTAATAGTTTCACTGTTCCAATTCTGACAGTCTTTATCTTTTTGTCGGAGTACTGCCAATTCCACTTCAAGTTGTTTTTCAGTAGACTTACTTTCTAATAACTCAATTTCAAAGGCCCATGTAGCCTTCCAAAGAAGCCAGATAACTGCAGAATTTTTGGATGTCTTTTTGGGTTGATATAGAGACACATATTTGTCCCAGACATCACACAGTTGTGCACATGAAACCAGGGATGTTAAAACCCGATTAGACCATGGACAAAGTCCCTGCTTAGCTATGAATTCATGTAATTTGGGGACAGACTCTACTTTATCCCAATGCTCAATGGGGACCCCTCCCACATTCTTCCTTTAAACCAAGCCATAAAAATCCAAGTAGTGGGGGACTACTTATCCAGAGAAAGTGTCTTATCCTTATTTGGCACATCTGCAGTTGCGCACCTGCAGCTGTAAGGGCTGTTAAATGCAACCAGGGGAAGGCTAGGTTATGTTCCCCCACTCTGCATTCTTCCACCAATTGAAAAGAATAAATGAGGTTGCTGCCTCAGTTTACCCAAATGGGTTCAAAGGTTGCCAATTAACAAGCCAAAGTATATAGGTACAACTCAATTCTCCAATACTGCCTAATTGATACATAACAGAATATCCAATAAATTCTTGCCTTGCCTTGCTGACAACTTCATCTTTCAGAAGGTGGAAAAAGGAATGAGAGGGTCAGCTACCTTGCACTTGATACTTACCAACAGGTAGGGATGGGCGAACACGGTTCGGAGGTTCAGAGTTCGGCCCGAACTTGGTCTGTTCGGTCAACTGAACCGAACTTCCGAACCCGGCTCAAATTTCAAACCGAACCGAACCGAATTTCCGAACTCCATTCTGTTCGCCCATCCCTAGTGGCAACACACACAAAAACCCCTGGTTTTGAATGACTGAACTTGGTTCAGAAGTTCGGAATTCGACCGAACCTGGTCTGTTCGGTCGACTGAACTGAACTTCCGAACCGAACTCGAATTTCAAACCAAACCGAACCGAATTTCCGAACTCGAATTTCAAACCAAACCAAACCAAATTTCTGAACTCTTATCTGTTCACCCATCCCTACCAACAGGGAAGAACTGGTCAATGAGGTGAAAGTAGTTGGGAACCTTGAGTGGATGTAATCACATAATCTTGGAATTTATGATATCAAGGAAAGGGAAAGTTGAGCATAGCGAGATGTGTATCCTGGACTTCAGGAAAGTCAATTTTAATTAACTCAGAGAAACGTTAGGTAGGATTCCATGAATAGAAAATCTAAAGGAGAAAGGAGTTCAAGATGGGTGAGAGTTTCTGAAAAATGAGATACTTAGTGCAGAATCGCAAACAATTCCAATGAGAAATAAAAATGGAAAAGATCTAAAGAAATCAATGTGACTGCACAAGGAGCTTTCTGATGAGCTGAGAATTAAAAAGGAACTGTATAAGAAATGGAAGGAGAGACAAATCATCAAGGAAGAGTACAGATGAGTAGCCCAAACCTGTAGGGACAGTGGGTGATTTCAGATGTTACGAGCCTGAAATTCACCCCGCCAGAACCACAATCAAACATGGGCCACGTTTGACTGTGGTGAACGTCTATTTGTTCGCCGCCAGATGTTCACCACAGTCAAACGCGGCCCGTGTTTGCATTCACCATGCTTCTGGACCTCTGGACGCGAGGAGGTCGAGAAGTGTGGTGATTAAAGGCCACCACAGCTGTGGTGAACTGAAAGTAACTTCTGTCTACTTACCGTTCACCGCGGTCAATGGAATTCACCCCCGCCTGTGGTTGCAGCAGTGGCCGGATTGGCTGCTACCCGTTGGGAGGGGGGAGAGCCGCCATGGAACGCTGGGGCAGCATGCTGCGCCGTGTGGCCCCACCCCATCCAGGGGGGTGCTGTTTTAGATGTGAAGGGCGGCCGCTTTCACCATGGGCCGTGGTTTGGCGGTCCCCACGGCTGGAAGCAGTGGGGTGCACGTCTGTTGGCGTGCCCCTTCACCCCCAGCCATGGTTATCACCCAGTGTCAGGAAAGCTAAAGCTCAGAATGAGCTGCAACTTCCAAGAATTGCTAAGGCCAACAAAAAAGGTTTTTTTCAGGTGTCTGAAGCAAAGAAAGTACAAGGCAATGGTAGATCCGCTGCTTGGTGAAGATGGCGAAATGTTAACAGGTGACAGAGAGAAGGCAAAAATGCTCAACTCCTATTTTGCCTCCGTCTCCTCCCACAAGGGAAATGATGTCCAACCTGGCAAGAGTAGCACTAATGATGAAGGGAAGGAATTGGAGCTCAGGCTAGGTAAAGAGATGGTAAAAGAACACCTAGCTACTTTAAACGATTTCAAGTCTTCCGGGCCAGATGAATTACATCCTAGGGGACTGACGGAACTTTCAGATGCAATCTTGGAACCTGTGTCTATAATCTTTGAGAACTCTTGGAGAACGTGTGAGGCGCCAGAACACTGGAGACAGGAAATGTCTCTAGGAAAGGAGGATCCGGAAAACTACAGACCGGTCTGTAAGAATTTAGAAAACAATGCTGTGATTACTAGGAGTAATCACAGCATTGTTTGTCAGCATGGGTTTGTCAAGAACAAGTCATGCCAGACTAATCTTATTTCCATTTTTGATTGAGTTACTAGTTTAGTAGATCATGGGGATGCCATGGACATTAAGGGTTTGCATTTTGTTTTCATTGTTATGGTAACAAAAATAAAATTTTGATTTTGATTTTCATTATTGTAATAACAAAAATGACAAATAATAATAATGAAAAAAGTGAAAACAAATTTTTGTTTCTGGAATAATGGCAAAAAACCTGAAAAATGTATTTCTGGCTATACCTTTTTTGTTTCTTATTAAATTCTGATGACACTTGGGGAGATTATACCCCCAACTTATGGCACTATGTGTACCAAACTTTGAAAAGATTGAATAAAGGAGACCGATTTTAGAAGCAATTGAATGTTGTGATTTTAAGAAAAGCTCCATAAACATTCCTGGCTACATCTTTTTTTTAATCTTCCATCCAATTTGCATCAAACCCGGGAATATTATGTCCCTCCACTAATGTACCAAGCCAGGGGGCTGGGGTTCTAGTTGATCTCACGCTGAACATGAGTCGGCAGTGTGATGCAGCTGCTAAAAAGGCTAATGCAGTTTTGGACTGTATTAACAGAAGCAGAGTGTCCAGGTCATGAGACGTAAAAGTTCCACTCTGTTCTGCGCTGGTCAGACCTGTGTCCAGATCAGGGCACCACATATTAAGAAGGACATTGACAAATTGAAACGGGTTCACAGGAGAGCAATGAAGATGGTCAATGGTCTGGAAACCAAGTCCTAAGAGGAAAGGTTGAAGGAGCTGAGTATGTTTAGCCTAGAGAAGGGAAGACTAAGGGGAGACATGATCGCTGTCTTCAAATATGTGAAGGGCCGTCACATGGAAGATGGAGCAGACTTGTTCTCTGTTGCTCCTGAGGGCAGGGCTAGAATCAATGGGATCAAATTACAAGAAAGCAGATTTCAGCTAAACATTAGAAAGAACTTGTTAACGGTAAGAGCTGTTTGACAGTGGAACAGACGCTGCCTAGGGCGGGGGTGGGCTCTTCTTTGCTGGAGGTTTTCAAACAGAGGCCGGACGGCGTCTGTCAGGGATGCTGTAGCTGTGGATTTCCTGCACGGAGCAGGGGGTTGGGACTAGATGACCTCTGAGCTCCCTTCCAACTCTAAGATTCTATGATTTTGATAAATCAAGAACACCAGTCCAGGCAGAGCCCTACTGCTCCGGCTCCCCACTGCAAGATCCTCAAATCAGTGTCCCCCTTCCCCCTCCCCCGATAGCCCCAGAATCCGTCTAGGGCTTTAATCATTTTTCTCTGAGAGTTGGTAAGGGTGTCTACACAGCTGTGTTTGTGCGCACTCTATGGCCATTTTTACATGGACGCCCCCCACCCCCGGCTCAGTGTTTGGGTGGGTTTAGGGGGGCGACATCCATGTAAATGACCAGCAGTGGGTGGGTGGATGGATAGGTGTCCACTCGGTGTTTGCCCGTGTAAATACCGAGCAGAATGGGTGGCACGCTCCCAGGCAACACCCACTTCCACCCATCGCACACCCTGGAGGTAGGTGGGTGGGTGTCCGTGTAAAGGGACACACACCTGCCTTCACCCACAGCGGCAAAACACCCATCCCCACCCCCCCTCGTCTGTGTAAAAAAGGCCTTTGTGGCAACAACGTAAGTCAATGTGAACCTGTCAGTCCCAGGATCAAAGTGTAAATCTGGGTCTCTGTTGTTGTTTTGTTTTGTAAGAGCGCTCATATCTGTGGATTGTGTGGATCTTAATTGCCATTGCTGCTGTTCTTCTGCTGATCGCCTTCGC
>QEPC01001076.1:120016-133560 GCA_003113815.1 Sphenodon punctatus | reverse complement strand
GGCACACAAGAGAGCACAAGAAGGAACTAATGTGCACTCCGAGTTGGCCTCTGCTTTCTGTGTGTGGCTGTCTGGAGGTCACAGACCGAATGGGCTCAGGTTAATTCAGGCACCCCAATTTGTCAGAGGGCCTGAATCTTCAGGTGCCTGGTTGCAGCTCCAATAGGGTGCCCAGATGCCTTGGGTGGGGACAGGGAATCCAGCCCAGAAGTGCACTCTCTCAGATTTTCCAGGACACCAATCTCAAGCTGTGCTTCATTCCTGTCTGCACCCGCGTTCCCCAGGCTGACTCAGCTGACAGGCCCCTGCCCTGTCACAGCAGCCCAGATCAGAACCTGTCACTTTTAAAGGCCGCTCTTGGTCCTCGGGTAGCCCGGCAGGTGCTCGATGTGTTGCCAGAAACTACATCCCATGGGTGGACGGGTAACTCATAGGTGCCTGATGGGATGCCCCCAAAAGTGGGTATTACCCATGTGTTCTGTCTGCAGTACTCACTGCACCCCTAATGGTGATCACTTTCACATGGGAGATCCAACACTGTAAGGTTATCAAATACGCCGGTGTCCCAAGGGCAATAGAGACACAGGGTTTAGGAGGAATTTGGTATGGAGGGAAAACGGGAAAGGTGATTCTGCTCAAGCTTTCTTCTTTTAGAATCTGTTGAGCTTCCAGTGCAATAGGATTGGTCAGAGAACTCTGACTGCTGGATTCTGTTAAGCGGGGAGCAGCCCACATGGGGAATCACCGTGATTCTAATTTTTTTAAAATGCAGAATGTGCTTCCTCACTTGTTTTCTCGTTTTAGAAAAGCGCAAGTAAAAAAAGCAAGACTAGCTTAAGAAGCAAAATTTCCAGCAAGAGCATCCTTCGCCCTAAAAAGTAGAGAAGAAACCTTTTATGTTTTGTGCGGAATGCAGGATCCTGCACAATCAAAAAAGAAAAGAAAAGAAAAGAAAAATGCTTCTTCACATCTTCCCAGCCCCTGAAAGAGTGTGTGGCCCTCCTGCCAGCTCCTCCGGAGTCAGTGAGAGTGTCCTTTTCTCACGTTGAAACTCCCCATTTATTTGGTAACAGGGCTCAGTTTTGAAATAAAATGTTCTTTTCTGAATGCTGAGGCATTGTCCTTGTGGGTGTGTCTGCTTCTGTTTTCATAAAAGTCTCTCATCAGCAGTTTACAATAAAACTAGGGATGGGCGAAGGCGGTTCGGAGTTCAGACCGAACTCGGTCTGTTCGGACGTCTGAACAAAACGTCCGAACCGAACGTTCAAACTTCCGAACAGTTCTGAAAAGTTCTGAAAAGTTCAGTTGAGTTCGGGGGTGGGAAAAACGTGACTTCGGGCGGGAAAAACATGATTGGAAGGGGGAGGCAGTTGAGGAGCAGACTTCCTGGAAGGGGTGGAGACCACAGGTGGTTTCAGGGTCAAATGATACCAATACTGAAAAAAATCTTCGACAAGCTCTTATGCAGCAACCAATGGTTACACTAGAAAGAAATATGGAATGAGCTTTTCTGCTTTTCAGATATAAGGTTCAGGACTCTGAGTGCCCAGAGGCAGGGAATTCTAAACAAGAATTGCAGAGAAGGAGAGGGACAGATCCCCACAGGTCTTTGAGCTGAACGTTTGAGTCAGTTTGAGCCTTCAGAGGAAATTGGGAATGATTTCAAAAAGCCAAATAATTCCTAAACTAAAAGATTAGTGCATTGGCTAACACAGAAAACTCACAATTAATGTTGCTCATTTTCATTCAATGCACAGACACTGAGGAAATCACTAGGAACTGGAAATTGCTTTCAGAGTCTTTGTTTCTGATCTCATAACCACACAAAGGGTGAAACAAGAAGCAGTTTAGTTTCTCATGAGAAATACCAAGAATCTGAGAACTGGGACTGAAATCTCATTATGAATTCTCAATATTTCTCATTGTAGAATACTAGGGACAATACCAAATACCAGATTTACCGGTATTGGATCTCCCTGGTATCGGATTTACCGGTATTGGCATACCAGATTTATAACATTGGCCGCTTCACCCGTTTTTTTATATTGAGGCCATTGACTTCAATGCCGATACCGGTGAATATCAGATTATCGGATTAATCCAATACACCTGATTATCGGGTGTATCGTATTTATCCGATACTGATATTCCCACCCCTATAGAATACATAAATAAAAATCAATAACATGAACAAATAGCCATTGGGGCATTCAGGGCACGTGCAGCCCTTTTCCTAAATAGTGGTGGTAGCATCACCGCCATTTTGGAAAAGGGAAGTTGGTCTCCACATGTGCAAAATGGCAACCACATATACACAGACCTGCTGCCTTTTCTAATTGTGGTGACGCTGCCACCGTTTTGGAAATGTGCTGTGCATGCCTTGAATGGCCCGGTGACCTTTTTCCACATGCAGATGCTGCCAGTTCTCAGTTTGTTCTCAGTTCCTGGAACAAACCGAGAACTGTCATTCTCAAAGAGACCGAAAAAATTCTAAGAATGAACTTTCATCCCCACACAATGCTCATGTTCATTATCTACAACAACCCATCCTAAAATAACCCCTTCCTACAAAAATTGCATCAACACAATGGTTGATGTGTCAAGGAGGGTCAGTGCCTCCACAATAGCCTCTTATCTAACCCCCTAGCCCCTCCCCCAAAACATCTAACCCTTCCCTTGCACTTGCAAAAAAAACCAAAACAACCTTTTACTCACCTGGCTGCCTCTCTAAGTCCGGGGGGACTGCTCCAGCTGCTGGGTCTCACCGCTGGATCTCTCCCCACTCAACTTCTCTATAGGGGAAGGGAGGAAGCCTCCAAGGAGGAGACAAAGAAAATAAATAAGTCTCTGTGCATGCTCAAAATGGCTTGATTGACAACTATATCCATTAGAATGTTGGGATACTGGTTTAAAATGACGACTTATAATTCACTGAGATTTCCTAAAATATGTTATTTAGAGGAAAGAGAACATAGTCCACAGCAGTATTCTCCATGACTATCATTTATCGATAGAATTTTTTCAATAAATGGGCTTGGTTATTATGTTGATGGTTCTCAACCATTTTTCAATTACCATGGCTAGCAATTAGCTTTCTCAAGACTAAGAGAGATAGCTGAACAGAATATTTTGCTGCAATTAGGAGTAGTTATGTTGCACTTATGTACTTACATTGGAAACTGCAAATTGGCTTGGGGGATCAAATATTATTTACTAACAAAACTGAAGTGTAAATTTGTTACGGCTTTAGCTAGGCTGCGCACTGAACAAATGCCAACTGTGGTCCTTCCAGGCTGATGATTGAAAATTCCAAGGGAAATAAGGCTATCCCCATGTCATTCTGGTGCTGTGGAAAATATTTCCCACTATGTCACAGAATGTGCCCTCTTTGAGGAACCTAGGACTAGGTATAGCCTTCCCTTTCTTAAAATTAAGCATTTCTCAAATATGGAGAATGTCATTTAGTTGTAGCAACAAAAGGATTTTAATAATCTTGCTTTATTTGTTTATAGAGCAGAAATTATTAGACATAAGTTTCCAAAGATCGTAGTTATGGTTGACTGAAGTTATTAAAATTGCTGCCAATTATAGAGGTGTGCACCAGGGACCCATGTCATTTTTAGTTTTCATTTTTCATTTTCTTTATGGAAAACACATTTTCAGCTGTTACTTTCCCCCCTCCCCCCCCCGCCCCATTATATTTGGATGAACCATGCAGGGATTGTACCTCCAATGAATGGCATTGTGTGTACCAACGTCCAGAAAGATTGGATAAAGGAATCCAATTTTATAAGCAGTTAAATTATGTCATTTTGCAAAAATCTGCACATATATTCCTGGCTGTAGCTTCTTTGCCTCCCATCTAATGTGGATGAAACTTATACCCCTCCCCGTGTTTACTATCTATGCCAAAGTTCAGAAAGATTGGATAAGGGGTCTGGTGATATAAGCGGTTAACTTATAAATGTATGTCTGCCTAACATCTTTGTAGTCCAACCAGTGTACATGAAATTTGTCATAAAGGGTTCCAATTTTATATGCCTGCACAGCATATGCAGAGAATGAGCCGATGTCCGGGATTCTCTAACGTATCACTGTGGTATAAGATCAGTTTGTGATGCTAATTTGCCAGAAGAAATGTCAATCAAATATCCTCATCTGTGTTGTGACCATCCCAACTTTTCTCCCCCACTTGTTACTGGGAAGTCAGAAGTATCTGTTTAGGAAAGATATAATATTCTCGTATGTCCTGTGTCACAGTGCTGCAGGATGTGATTGTGATGATAATTTTCCAGCCTGGATGTGTAAACTATGTCTCCTGATTGATGGGATGCTATCCCCAAAGTCCCAGTTATGTCCCTTCTTTGCCTGCCTCAGAGCCGCCTTGAAGCCACCACCAATTGGTCCTGTAAAGCTAGAAGCATGCAATAATTGGCCAGTGAATGTGTCTGTCAGTCTATTGGGTTTCTACCCATCCTCCCTCTTAGAGGCGCCCGCTCCCTGCCATGCCAGGGACCTTCTTCTGACTGGCACTGCATGTGCTGCTGTTTATCTGAATAATGGTCTTCAAGGGGAAAACTACAATTGATTATAAAATTGGGTTCCTTTATAAAATTGTCCTGTAATCTGGCATAAATGACAGGAAAGGTTTGTGATAAATATCTGCCAAATTACTTGTAAACAGGATGGGAAATAAAAATGTTACAGCTGGAAATGTATTTTTAAGTTAATAGCTTATAACATCAGGACACGTTATCCAATCTGTCTGAAATTTGGTAGGATTGGTTACACTAGTGGAGGGACATACTATTCCCAGGTTTCATTGGGTGATTTCAGACATTACGAGATCACACTCAACCACAGTGAATCACGGTCAATTCCACGCCGGGGCCAAAGCGCCCTGCATGTCTGTTCGGAGGCCGCCAGATGTTCACCACAGTCAATACCCACATGGGGTCAAAATCAACCACGCTTCCGGAGCTCCCAGCAGGACAATCTCCGAAAGCGTGGTCAAAGAGATTCCCAACGGGAAACAACCAAAATTAATGTCTGAACGGCAACCACCGGCCGGAACCAAAGAAAATGATTCCCAGCTGGGGACAAAGCACGCAGCATCGCTGCCAGGCAACCAGCAACAACACAGACGGGGGAGGGAGATTTAAAGGGCAGTAGGGCACACAACAGCAGGCGGGAAGCGCCGCCCCAGCGCCTTACGGGTGCTTTGACCATGGCCCAGCCCGGGATCGATGTAATGTCTGTTGCGCTGCCCCGGGCCGTGGTCCCGGTCCCGTCATCTGATCTCTCTGATCTCTCTCTCACACATATACAGACACACACTCTCACATAAACATACATACATAGACACACACTGACACACACACACACTCCTACACACACTCTGATCTCTCTCACACACATAGACTCTCATTCACACACACACACATCCTCTGATGCCTCTCTCTCTCTCACACACACTCTCGCAGACACACAAATAGACACACACATACACAGTCTCTCTCTCTCTCACACACACACACACACACACACACACATTCTCTGATGCCTCTCTCTCTCTCTCGCTCACACACACACACACACACACAATTCTTCTCTCACATAGACACACATAAATAGATACACATACACACTCTCTCTCTCTCTCTCTCTCTCACACACACACACACACACACTTACATTCTCTGATGCCTCTCTCTCTCTCTCTCTCTCTCTCTCCTCTCCCTCTCTCTCACACACACACACACACACAATTCTTCTCTCACATAGACACACATACATAGACACACACTCTGAAAGACAGAGGCACAACACTCTCCTGTATGTTATTTATTTATTTGTTCTTTAAATATATATATGCCACCCCCTCCTGCCCAGTGGCAGCTCCGGGGAGTACACAATGTATACTAAAAACACAATACAAACATTATAAACATATTGTATATGTTAATTAAAAACCATAAGACAGCAAAGGCGTGAGAAAATAAATACCCCATTACCCCAAACGAAACCGCCCCCCACCCATTACCCATCCCCCTCACCAAATGCCTGGTGAAACAGCCAGGTTTTACAATGTCGTCAGAATGACGACAATGTCTCCTCTGTCCCTTCTCTCACCCTTCCACGCCTTCCCTGCTCCCCTAAGCGCCTTCGTCCCTTCTCACTTGCTGCCCCCCATGCTTGGAGACTATTGTAACCTGCTTCTTGCAGGTCTCCCACTGAACCATCTACCTTAATTTCAGTTTATTCAAAGTTCAGCCGCAAGACTCACCCGCCTTGCACACCATTGTGACCATGTAACCCCCCCCAAGTCACTACACTGGTTCCCCATCCACTTCCATATACAGTTCAACCTTCTTCTACTCACCTACAAGTATCTTCACTCTGCAACCCTTCACCACCTCTCCTCCCTCATCTCCCCTTCTCATGATCTCCATTCATCGGGCAAGATACTCTTATCTGCGCCCTTCCCTCCATTGCCAACTCCCATCTCCGTGCCTTTCACCTTGCTGCACCATATGCGTGAAACATTCTTCATGAGTCAGTGCGCCTGGCCCCCTCCCTGTCCATAGTCAGGTTCTGNATGCATCGTGTCCTTTGGGGAGCCAGAGAGCTAGGGTTGGGGTTTATAGGTTTCTTTTATGGCCAAAATGTGTTGCAACTGCATGTCGGGAAGCAAACCAGCATGAATAAAATTTGCATAATTATGCAAATAAGGAAATCATGCACATTTTTTTCTGCATGGACTGAATTTGCAGGATTTGTTCTCCCTGCAAAATTCTGGATTTTTTAGTGCAGGGAACATAGGTTGCTGGTTCGGGGACAAACATAGAGGGTGGAGCTGGTTGTGCTAAGGGGGAATATCTGGTGTCAGAAAATGAGCAGAAGCAAGGACGGGGGCTCAGTCTGGAACAACAGTCACATTATTGTGATTCATGTAAAATGTTTTCTTAAATATAATGTTTTTCATCCATTTATTGCTCTTTTCCTTTCTAGGCTTTATGGAAGCTTCACAATATATTTTCTCTGAAGTGATAGTGCCAAGAAAGCTCGATTCAAGCTCTGGTATAGATAACAAGGTATTTATTTAGTTTATTTATTTATTTTGTTTTGATTTCTATCCCACTGTATCCCCTGAGGCTCAGGGCAGCTTATAATAAATATATAAAATACAAATATAAATAATGAAAACCCCATAAAACTAAAAACATCCCCATCGCCCTCCCCCACAACCGCTCCCTCCCCAGGGAATGCCGGGCCAAATAAAAAGGTCTTGCGCTGCCTCCAGAAGACACTCGAACTAGGGCTCATGGGAGCCACCAAGGGGAGGGGGTTCCAAAGCTGGGGCAGCCCCCGAGACCGCCGCTCTGCAAACCCCAGTCTGCAAACCCCAGTCGTATGAAACTGGGCCAGTGACGAAATCCCCAAAAGGGCCCCCTCTGCCTCTGCTCTGCCTCACACCCAGGTGGCCCACCTTTAAATGGATGGCTCCCCCGGCTGTGAGGCTGGGCAGAGTTGTGGGTTCAGTCTGTGTAAAAGCACCCAATATCAAGCACCAGATTTTGCAGAAGAAACTAATCGGGGTGGAAAACTGTTTCCCTCTGATGAGCCACTTTGAAAATGTACAAGCTCCGAGAGGCCTAACTTTGTGAATGTATCCAGCCTTGTGAACGTATCCCTGAGTGTATCCAACTTTGTGAATGTATCCTCCTCAGCCACCCTCTTGCTCTAAACTGGAGCCATTATATAGCCCCAGCTGACACCCTTTTCTCTGACTGATGGGATCATTGGTCAGTGGCTGCACATTACGCATTCCCCTTAGGAACTCCCTGGCACGGCCCCCTAGCATCTGTTGATGTTCCTGCAGGCCTGCTCTTACAAGGTGTAATGGCAGCATTTAACAAGTGCGATGTCAGTGGAAGGCTTGTGTACGTTAGAAATCCCAATAAAGATAGCAGACGTCAAAGGACAAGGTAGTGAATTCAACAGGCCCCCTCTTGGTTAAGTTATTGCTCGAGGTTGTCCTGTTAATTCTAAATGGTACAGGGTTTGGGGATAGGTATGGGGAATTCATCTATATAGGACCAGCGGGTTCCAGTGTCGGAGATTATATAGCTGTCTCTTCAGATATAGTCCCTTTGATTAAATTCTTCCAGGTAGATTGTTGCCAAGCGAGTGATCATATGCCCTTGACTTTGGAATTGGCCTGTTTCAGGCCGACTTTCTCCCCTGTTAGGCATGAGGGCGAGGAATTTACAAGTGCCACCTACCATAGGGCAGTGAGGGCGGAATATATTCCGCTGGACGAGGTGTAAGCCATTTATGACTCTCACCAGGGGAATTGGAACCCGGGGTTTGGCCATTCTGTTCAAGACTCCTATCTATCCTTGACACAGGAGCTTAGTTCCCTTATAGCTGCTAAGAGCAGGGGCAGCTTTAGGCGGTGGGTGGGTTGCCACCACTCCAAACCTTGGTTTGATCAAGAGTGTCGGGCTCTTAGAGGACAACTTACTTCGCTTTATCAAGACTACAGGCAAACGAATGCGAAGGTGGTCCCTACCCAATACTTTGCAACCAAGAAATTGTACAAAAAGACCATTAAACAAAAGAAACGCCTCTACTGGGAGAGTTTTTGGGATAGTCTGGTCCGTGCGGCTGATAGCCAAGATAGTAAGAAACTTTGGGGTTTGATTAACGGGGTGGGGAGGGTCAAGGCTGCCCCCCCCCTTGATGGCAGTTGTAGATGCAGATTGGGTTGCCCATTTCCGCTCTCTATGCGGCGGCAGTGAGGAGGGCGGACAAGTCTGTCCTGATTCCAGATGCAGTTGTGGCCCCTTTGTGGCCTTCCGTTCTCGCAGATGAAGTGGCAGTTATTATTGGTTCATTTAAAAATGGCAAGGCTGCAGGGCCAGACTTGATTCCAATAGAACTGCTTAAGGGGGCGGTGGAATGGTGGGCCCCTAGATTGGCGCAGTTATTTTCAGCTATAAATACTACGGGGTGGGTTCCCCCGGTCTGGGCAAGGGCTATAGTGATACCCATCTTTAAAAAGGGGGACCGGGTTAACCCTTCAAACTATAGGCCAATCAGTTTATTATGCACAATCGCCAAGGTTTATGCCAAATGGTTGCTTGGGAGGTTAAATACTTGGATGGAGGAGGGTAAGGTTCTTTGAGCAGGCGGGATTCCAGAGAGGACGTTCCACGCTGGAGCACTGCCTGGTCCTGCATCACCTTATCGAGAAATATCTGCACAAAAACGGGAAGCTTTATGCTGCCTTTCTCGATCTCCGCATGGCTTTTGATTTAGTTAATAGAGATCTTCTCTGGGAGAGGCTAGAGGCACTTGGGATTGAGGCAAGACTACTTTTTTTGCTGTGCTGCCTACATGGGAATAGTTCCCTGGCGGTCAAAGTAAACGCAGAGGGTCGTTTGACGGAGGACATTCCGGTGTGTGCGGGAGTTAGACAGGGATGCGTCCTGGCCCCCGCCCTCTTCAATTTATTTATAAATGGTGTGGTGCCTAGGTTGGCTATCCCTGCCCATTTTCCGCCAAAATTAGCGGAACACCCAGTTGGGTGTCTGCTGTATGCAGATGACATCGTAATACTCTCTCAGACAGAAGTGGGACTGAGGAGGCAGTGTTTCGCCGATTTTTGTAGCCAAAACGAATTGACCATAAACCCGAATAAATCTCAAATAGTGGTTTTTTCAAGATCTAGTAAGATGGGGAAATGGCGGATAGGTGACCATGATATAGCTCAGGTCAAATCTTTTCGCTACCTGGGTCTTCTTTTTCAATCTACGGGAGTCTGGCATAACCACATGGAAAGTGCTTTGTCATCAGCACGTGGCTCCATTTTTGCATTGTTAAAATTATTCGGGAGGTCAGGGAGGAGAGTCGTGGCCCCAGCAATAAAGGTGGTGAATGCCAAGACCCGGGCGCAGGTGTTATATGGGGCAGAGGTATGGCTCCCACTACTTCCCTCGAGAGCGTGTAGGTTGGATAGCCTCCAAGCTCGTTTTTTTCAATCACCCCTGAAGGTTCCTCACAGTACTCCATTTGCAGCCATTAGGTGGGCCAGGATAGGTGGTCCACGGTTGCATGGGCCCTGGTGTTAAAATTTTGGGCCAAATTATCTAAATCTCACGATCACGGGCTGATTCAATTTTGGAAAATTGACCCATGTAAGAGCCTGTGGCAGAAGAGCGTTGAACTGTTTTTGGCAAAATTAGGGTTTCACCCAGATTTTTGGGTAGGTAGGGACCTGGCTTACATAAGGGAAGAAATTCTGTTAAGATTAAGGGATAGAGATTACCAGGAGGAATGTGCAGCTATTAGGAACTCAGCGCACTTGAGTGATTTCCTCCTATTCCCTCCTCCCCGGCGAACAATGGCTTCTTAGCTGGTTGCAGATATCCCATTGAGGGGTAAATTTCTCTTTCTGTGCGCCAGGTTCAACGCTCTCCCTACGGCCCTTTGGGAGGGGCGCATCGGGGCACTCGAGTTTTCCGAGAGAATTTGCCCCTTTGACGCCCTCTCAGTAGAGACATCTCAACATCTCCTTTGGAGCTGTCATTTATACGATGAGTGTCGTCAGACCCACTTGGCCCCTTTCCTTCAGAAATACCCAGGCAGGACTGAGCACCATTTGTTATGCCTGGCTTTGGCCGACGTAGAACCTGATTTAACTAAGGTGGTTGCTTCTTTTTTGGTGGATGCATTCAGGCAACGTGCATGTTTCTTACAATTTCGAGTTCTTTCCTTTTTAAGGATATTTGTACTTTATGTATTTGTATTATGTGTTACTGCTCAAATAATTATTCATTTTATGTTTGTGTAAATTTGGGTGAAGGACACACTAGTTGGGATTGTTGTATTGGCATTCTGGACTGTACGAGTTATTTGTTGTTGACTCGTTGTTGATTTTTTGTGTTATGCATTTTGGCTGCGGCCGCAAATAAGTAAATAATAATATAGCCCCAGCTGGCACCCTTTTCTCTGAATGATGGGATCATTGGTCAGTGGCTGCACATTACGCATTCCCCTTAGGAACTCCATGGCACGGCCCCCTAGCATCTGTTGATGTTCCTGCAGGCCTGCTCTTACAAGGTGTAATGGCAGCATTTAACAAGTGCGATGTCAGTGGAAGGCTTGTGTACGTTAGAAATCCCAATAAAGATAGCAGACATCAAGTTGAAATGGTGCATGCAGCAAGGAGAAAAGCACAGCCAGCCCTTGAACAAAATGGGGAAGAGGTATTGTCAACACAGGCTGAACAAACAGAGGGTCACTTTCATATGAAGGGGTAGTAAATAGGATTTGATTAATCAAAGATCTAGATGACTTATACTTTTCTCATTTCAATTATTTAGGAAGAGTTGTCTTATTTGATTCCAATAGAAGGAATTAACCGGATTGTTCATCTAAAACAGAAGTAAGTGACGGCTCTCTTCTGTGTTTTACTTCTGCCTTTTTAAAAATATATAACCAAATAGGCGTTAGTAAGACTCTACAGGAAGCTTCCAGTCATGAGAGAGGAAAAGGTATTAGCTGCATCAGCAAATATGGAAAGACATGTGCCTTGCTTGTAAACAACTTATAAGACTGACTTCTCCATAGGAGGTGCCCCAGCTTCTGAATTGGGACTCAACGTTGTGCCATGTAGCCTTGAAACAAGATTCTTTTTGCTTTCTTCCCTTCACGAGAATCTCATGAGATTTCATTCCAGGGACTGAGACCTCGCTGATATTTGACCTCATTACGAAATCTCATTTTAAAAAAAAAAGAACAACTATGCCTTTGCCAACTGGTCACCTCGACCGTTCTGCACACGGGCAGCCCTTTCCCCAAATGGCGCCGGCAGCATCTCGGCTATTTTGGAAAAGGGCAGCTGGTCTGCGCATGCACCAATGGCTTCCGCGCACGTGCAGAATGGCTACCCTTTCCCAAAATGACGGTGACACCACGGGTGCCATTTTAGAAAGGGCTGAACATGCACAGAATGCCTGCAGCGGTCATTTTGTGCATGCACATTGGCTTCTTAATTTTCTTGAGAATCTCATCAAAAATGGTGTCAAGAATGGCCAATTCTCAACTCGTTCTTGATTGGGGAATCTCACCAAGAGCCCAATTCTCAACAAGATTCTTGAGACTATTGCGATCGACGTTCCATATACATTCCATGTCTCTCTTGTTGGATTACTTTTTCTGAGCAGATGGCTAGGGTGTTGTGAATCCTTTAGTGGTGTAGTGGGGTGGACAAGATGACCTTTGGTATTCCCTTTCAGCTCTATGACTCTGTGCTGTCTGGGCTTACAGGATTATATTCCGCAAGAGAGTGTAGATTTCATGTTGGTCCCAGATGTAAGACATGAAGGCAGAGGAGTTCAGACAAGATCTTTTATTGGACCAAACTCAGCTGGCGAGAACAGAGTTGGAGACAAAGTAGTCTGAATGATATCTTTTTTTTGACCAACTAGTGTTGGTGGAAATGTGCAAGCTTTCTGACCTAACAGAGTTCTTTCTCAGGCAAGTAGGTGTCAGAACTGAAGACTTGTGCATAGCACAAGGGGAGGGGAGGGAAGAGACGGGGAAGGGGTTTGGTGCAACAGAGAGACAGTGAGAGGCAAAGCACAGTGAGTAATAAAAAGAACCAGAGTATCCTAGGGAGGGAAAGTGAGAACAGAGAGATACGCAGTCGGAAGTGAGAGTGTGTGAAGGGACGGTGAAGGATGCTAGAAGGTTCAGGAAGGTGGCAAGTCGGAACTGAAGGTGACGACTCAGGAAAAAAAGCCAAAGTGGGCCCTTCGTCAGACATATGAGAAGTCAGAACTAAAAATGGAGCAAAGTGCAGGGCAGTTATTTATACAGGCAAGGTTGGTGGGCAGGGCGGCGGACCAGGAAAAATGGCATTTGCATTTACGGCTTCCCGTGTTCACTACATTATATTTGCGTGTTTTGATTGCATACCTACTTCTCCTCCCTAACGTTTCCACTTATGCAGACATGTTAGTCTGTGTGGATCCTGTTTATCATTTGCTTACTTTGCCACATTGTATTTAAAATCTTTGAAATGGGAATGCCTTTTATAGAAAGTTCTGGCTTCCTATAAATATACACCTGAGGATGGGCTCGTTGTCGGCCCCTGAGGAAAGGCTCTAAGTATGTTGAGGCCGATCCTAACCCCCACCCCACCCCTCCATGTGTGCCGCCTACTGTAGTTTAAACATGCTATTAAGGCAAATGCCCTAGATGGAATTGTAGGCTTGGAAGGGACCAGTCAGGGTCTTTGTCTCACTCCCAGGCCAGGCTGGGGCAGCAGGAGGAGAAACAGGTTCTTGAAGTCAGTATCCGGAAGGGTTGCTAGGCAATCAGGGGAAGCTAACACAGCTGTAGCCGGAGTCAGAGTAGGCTCTCTCTTGCCACAGAAGCAGCTGCACTTTGCTGGCTGTCTGACTCATCAGCTTTACTGGCCCCAAGGGCGGTTAGCACCGTTTGTTACTGGTTACTCCTGTTGCTGTATCTTG
>QEPC01001076.1:101129-116285 GCA_003113815.1 Sphenodon punctatus | reverse complement strand
TCTCCCTATGTCCCTTCTCCTTGTCTCCCCCCTCCGTGTCTATTAGATTGTGAGCCGTAGGGAGGGACCGCGTCTATCTCATTGTTCTGTAAAGCGCCAGGTACACTGCTGGTACTATACAGATGCTTATAATAATAATAGTAATAATAGTAATAAAAATAATCAATTAATTAAATAATTAAATTTTAAAAATACAAAAGTAAAAATGAAAGTTAATTACGACGATACATACAAACGTGAGTGACATTTTAATAATGAAAAGAAAAGCAATAATGAAAATAACAAAATAATTCTGTGCACATCCCTAACATTGTTCTTTCCCATCAAAGGTCTGTTGCTGTTTTGAGATTGCATTGAAATGTTCTACCCACCATGTTCTGGTCTTAAGAGGGTTTATTCTTTTTTTTTCTCGTAGTATAAAGCAGAGGGTCGCAATGAAACCGCTTTGTTGCTTGTCATTCTTCAGTATCTCTCTATAACGCACAACGTAAGTAATTTACTCCTACTATAAGATCCTTTATGAGTCCCATCATGGTCCTACACAGAGTGGAGTAGCAGGGTACACCGTTCCCTTTACTACTTCATGTGGGCTACTGTACTTTTGTTACAAGCTTCAGTGCCATGGTTTACACATCTGCAGACTTTTTGATGACCCCCAACAGTGCCTACGTATCTGGGACCGTCCGAGATCAGCTGCCAGTTCTGTCTATGGAGGTTCATTTTGTCTCCCCTCTTCCCATAATCAAGTCCTTCCCAAGTCAATTGATGTTCCCTGTGATCATCAATCCTGCTGAAAGGGGTGAACACTGAACAGTATTTTGTGCACCTCCAAATTCACTCCAAAACCACCCAGGATTGGCTGTTCCACCTGGTCAACTGGAAGGGTATTGTCTGGAAGAATACACTGTTTGACAGGCTTGGCATCATATGTATCTGGTCAAGATTTGGCTGAGGCTGCTTTCCCGCATTACATAATGGCATGTTACTTTGTATCTTTTGTAATATTTTGAAACTTGTGCATGCGCCTTTATTTATTTGGCAGGGAAATTAATGTGAGTTTCATCACGGATGTCAGAGTAGGGAAATCCAGCCCTGATGTTTACGTGAGTTCTGTATTACGTGAGATTGGAATGTGTGCAGGGGGGTGAGTTCTGTATTACGTGAGATTGGAATGTGTGCAGGGGGGTNAGATTGGAATGTGCGCAGGGGGGGTGAGTTCTGTATTACGTGAGATTGGAATGTGTGCAGGGGGGGTGAGTTCTGTATTACGTGAGATTGGAATGTGTGCAGGGGGGGGAGTTCTGTATTACGTTAGATTGGAATGTGCGCAGGGGGGGTGAGTTCTGTATTACGTGAGATTGGAATGTGCGCAGGGGGGGTGAGTTCTGTATTACGTGAGATTGGAATGTGTGCAGGGGGGGTGAGTTCTGTATTACGTGAGATTGGAATGCGTTCCTGGGGTAAATTAAACCTGAATGTAACTTATGTGAAAATTAGAACGTGTGCATGGATCCCTTAAGGTCACGTGACTTTCTCAGGAGAAAAACACCAGAAAGAAAATATTTTGTTATCAGCACATGGGAAAGCAGCCTCATCACTGGAAGAGGTGGTTGGAAGAATCACATGCCAGGGCAAGGCTTTAGCTCGGATTCTCTTGTCTGCTCATCCATTCCCTTGTCTAAACATCTAATGCATTTTCACTCCTGCTACTGGCGGTTGCTGCACACCCAGCTCACCTCCTATTGGAGATGACCTGATGTACGGACTTCCTCTGGAAACAGCAATTTCTAAATGCCATAGCTCCCCTGCAATGCCCATGGTGCATCCATGACTCTTCCTGCTCCCTGACACCTCTCCTCCTTAAAACTAAATGCTGGGGTTAGAGTCACAAAGAAGTCTTTTCCCAGGTGAAATAGTTACCTATTATAGGAGAGTGCCTCTGTTCGCCGGAGAGCCGTGGTGTGGCGAGCTGATGGAAATCACCGCCTAAGGCCAAAGTCCTCACCTCTGTTTATTTCCAGTGGTAACTGGCCGGGGAGGAGGAAGGGGGAGTATCTATAGTAGGTGCAGCAGGTGGATCTGCATTGGGGCCCACAAGCCTGGAGGTCCCACAATGCATGTGGAATGTGTGCACATCTCATGTGTGGATGGAGGTGAGAGCAGGACAAGGAGGCCCATTCCAACCTAGCTGCACCCCTGGTAACCATAGCAGTGTATTTATTTACTTAGTTAAAGTTCAGCCCTGCTCTTCCCCTAAGGCTCAGGGTGGTTTGCAGTAATAAAAAATACAAAATACAATAAAATATCTTTAAAAACCCACCTTCACCCTAAAATCTACCCACCCCAACCCCTATCCCTGCCTGTCAAATGCTTTGCCAGAAAAAAAGAAAACTTTTACAGTGCCCCCTGAATATTCTCAGACTAGGGCTATGACGGACCTCCAGAGGGAGTTCCAAAATACTGGGGCAGCAACCGAGAACGCCTCTCTGTGTACCCTTGTCGTATGGACACGATTGGAAGGTGGTTCCCGCAGGGTGCTCCCGGTCAAATGCAGGGGGTGCAGTGGAGCATGGTAGGAAAGGCAATCTTTCAGATATGTGGAGCCCAGACTTTTTAGAGGTTTCCGGTCAAAAGCATCCCCTTAAATTGTACCCATAAAACTATAGGAAGCAGGCGGAGACTGTAAAGCACCGGTGTAATGTGCTCACAGTGACTCACCCCCGAAAGGAGCTGGGGGGCCACCGCAATACATCTTGCACTAGCTGTAGCTTCCTAACAGTTGTCAAGGGCAGCCCCACGTAGAGCGTGTTGCAGTAATCTAGCCTTGAGGTGATGAAGACAGGGATGATGATGGCCAGATGTGAATCAGAAAGAAAGGGCGGTAGCCTCTACCCCAGAAGGAGCTGGTGAAAAGTGCTCCTGGCCACCTCCACAATCGGACATACTAGGTGCAGCAACGGATCCAGAAGCCCTCCAAAGCTGAGAAGATGGGTAACCCAGGACATAGCAGCAGTGCTGAAATTAGAATATTTGCCTGGTGCTGATTCCATCAGAACCAGCTATTTCATTTTGTCCAACTGGAAATCAGAGTGAATGATCGATCCAATCATTCGTTCCGATTTCCAATCAGACTGAACAATATATTATGTCCATTTGCACCTGTGCAAAATGGCCACCAGGCTGTCTTGCATATGTGAAAAAATTGGTGCTGCCCATAACCAAAATAGTGCCAGCTGTGCCATTTTGGTTGTGGACAGCGCCATTGCGCCTGTGCAAAATGGTCTGGTAGCCTTTTGCGCATTTACTAATGACCAAATTTTATTTTTGTTTATTCCAACTGGGATTCCAGCTGCAAAAGATTCTGATTAGAATTCCAGTTGAAATCATGAACAACTGTTCCGTTTTCATGGAAATGTCCACAAAAATGGAAAGGACGTTCTGAACCACCCCTATCCTGCAGCGATGTTCTCTTCAAGAGCCAGTACTGACTGCCAGAGTCTCTAAAGTGACAGGCTCTTATAGTCCTTGGAAGGGGGGTGGGGATAAGGAAATCCTCAAAGCACCTTAAAGTGTCTTCACCCAACCCAATATACCCACCTTGCAGTAGCTTTCTAGCACTCAGATGTGGACAACCCAAGGGCTCCATACCTTGCCATCCTACCCTCTAGTTTGGACTATTTAGTGTCTGAAATAGCAGAGGAACAGATGCCACGCCTGTGTTGAAATGACCCTCATGAAAACAGATCAAAGAAATGAACACCATATACATTTTGTTCAGAAGCAAAAAATTAAACATACTGAGGGGGGAAAAACAAAATTTGTATCAGTAATTTTAGGTTCAGGTTTCTTGGGTGATTGGTATCACTGTGATATAATAAGAAAGACACTCGGTGAAAACGAGACTTTCAAGTTGTGTCTCTCTAAGCTTGGGGGTGGGGGTGGAGGAACATTCCCTCCCCTCACCCTGGCCACTTTGAAAACTACTACAAACTCCAAGGGCTGCACAGTAGTTGGAGGCCGGGCTACTAAGGAAAAGAAGGGTCCAGAGTTTAGATTTGTGCCATGGATCTGTCTCCAATCCTTGTGAGCATTCCCTCCTTTCTGCTCCCTTACCCCGAGCTGAGTTTTTCAGTGCTTGGGGGTAGGAAGTGGAACTGCAGCTAGGGGCAAGATCCAGGAACTAGAAAGGGGCCAAAGAAAAACTAGTCACAGGCCACATTTTGGCCCCAGGGCCTGAGGGTCCCCATCCCTGCTATAAGCACGGCCTCTGTAGCTACATGAGGAATGTCAGCTTTACTGTATTCCAAAGAAATGGCTTTGTTTTAACACGCAATTTTTATTGTTTTCAGATGTANGAAGAGGTGGTTGGAAGAATCACATGCCAGGGCAAGGCTTTAGCTCGGATTCTCTTGTCTGCTCATCCATTCCCTTGTCTAAACATCTAATGCATTTTCACTCCTGCTACTGGCGGTTGCTGCACACCCAGCTCACCTCCTATTGGAGATGACCTGATGTACGGACTTCCTCTGGAAACAGCAATTTCTAAATGCCATAGCTCCCCTGCAATGCCCATGGTGCATCCATGACTCTTCCTGCTCCCTGACACCTCTCCTCCTTAAAACTAAATGCTGGGGTTAGAGTCACAAAGAAGTCTTTTCCCAGGTGAAATAGTTACCTATTATAGGAGAGTGCCTCTGTTCGCCGGAGAGCCGTGGTGTGGCGAGCTGATGGAAATCACCGCCTAAGGCCAAAGTCCTCACCTCTGTTTATTTCCAGTGGTAACTGGCCGGGGAGGAGGAAGGGGGAGTATCTATAGTAGGTGCAGCAGGTGGATCTGCATTGGGGCCCACAAGCCTGGAGGTCCCACAATGCATGTGGAATGTGTGCACATCTCATGTGTGGATGGAGGTGAGAGCAGGACAAGGAGGCCCATTCCAACCTAGCTGCACCCCTGGTAACCATAGCAGTGTATTTATTTACTTAGTTAAAGTTCAGCCCTGCTCTTCCCCTAAGGCTCAGGGTGGTTTGCAGTAATAAAAAATACAAAATACAATAAAATATCTTTAAAAACCCACCTTCACCCTAAAATCTACCCACCCCAACCCCTATCCCTGCCTGTCAAATGCTTTGCCAGAAAAAAAGAAAACTTTTACAGTGCCCCCTGAATATTCTCAGACTAGGGCTATGACGGACCTCCAGAGGGAGTTCCAAAATACTGGGGCAGCAACCGAGAACGCCTCTCTGTGTACCCTTGTCGTATGGACACGATTGGAAGGTGGTTCCCGCAGGGTGCTCCCGGTCAAATGCAGGGGGTGCAGTGGAGCATGGTAGGAAAGGCAATCTTTCAGATATGTGGAGCCCAGACTTTTTAGAGGTTTCCGGTCAAAAGCATCCCCTTAAATTGTACCCATAAAACTATAGGAAGCAGGCGGAGACTGTAAAGCACCGGTGTAATGTGCTCACAGTGACTCACCCCCGAAAGGAGCTGGGGGGCCACCGCAATACATCTTGCACTAGCTGTAGCTTCCTAACAGTTGTCAAGGGCAGCCCCACGTAGAGCGTGTTGCAGTAATCTAGCCTTGAGGTGATGAAGACAGGGATGATGATGGCCAGATGTGAATCAGAAAGAAAGGGCGGTAGCCTCTACCCCAGAAGGAGCTGGTGAAAAGTGCTCCTGGCCACCTCCACAATCGGACATACTAGGTGCAGCAACGGATCCAGAAGCCCTCCAAAGCTGAGAAGATGGGTAACCCAGGACATAGCAGCAGTGCTGAAATTAGAATATTTGCCTGGTGCTGATTCCATCAGAACCAGCTATTTCATTTTGTCCAACTGGAAATCAGAGTGAATGATCGATCCAATCATTCGTTCCGATTTCCAATCAGACTGAACAATATATTATGTCCATTTGCACCTGTGCAAAATGGCCACCAGGCTGTCTTGCATATGTGAAAAAATTGGTGCTGCCCATAACCAAAATAGTGCCAGCTGTGCCATTTTGGTTGTGGACAGCGCCATTGCGCCTGTGCAAAATGGTCTGGTAGCCTTTTGCGCATTTACTAATGACCAAATTTTATTTTTGTTTATTCCAACTGGGATTCCAGCTGCAAAAGATTCTGATTAGAATTCCAGTTGAAATCATGAACAACTGTTCCGTTTTCATGGAAATGTCCACAAAAATGGAAAGGACGTTCTGAACCACCCCTATCCTGCAGCGATGTTCTCTTCAAGAGCCAGTACTGACTGCCAGAGTCTCTAAAGTGACAGGCTCTTATAGTCCTTGGAAGGGGGGTGGGGATAAGGAAATCCTCAAAGCACCTTAAAGTGTCTTCACCCAACCCAATATACCCACCTTGCAGTAGCTTTCTAGCACTCAGATGTGGACAACCCAAGGGCTCCATACCTTGCCATCCTACCCTCTAGTTTGGACTATTTAGTGTCTGAAATAGCAGAGGAACAGATGCCACGCCTGTGTTGAAATGACCCTCATGAAAACAGATCAAAGAAATGAACACCATATACATTTTGTTCAGAAGCAAAAAATTAAACATACTGAGGGGGGAAAAACAAAATTTGTATCAGTAATTTTAGGTTCAGGTTTCTTGGGTGATTGGTATCACTGTGATATAATAAAAAAGACACTCGGTGAAAACGAGCCTTTCAAGTTGTGTCTCTCTAAGCTTGGGGGTGGGGGTGGAGGAACATTACCTCCCCTCACCCTGGCCACTTTGAAAACTACTACAAACTCCAAGGGCTGCACAGTAGTTGGAGGCCGGGCTACTAAGGAAAAGAAGGGTCCAGAGTTTAGATTTGTGCCATGGATCTGTCTCCAATCCTTGTGAGCATTCCCTCCTTTCTGCTCCCTTACCCCGAGCTGAGTTTTTCAGTGCTTGGGGGTAGGAAGTGGAACTGCAGCTACGGGCCAGATCCAGGAACTAGAAAGGGGCCAAAGAAAAACTAGTCACAGGCCACATTTTGGCCCCAGGGCCTGAGGGTCCCCACCCCTGCTGTAAGCACGGCCTCTGTAGCTACATGAGGAATGTCAGCTTTACTGTATTCCAAAGAAATGGCTTTGTTTTAACACGCAATTTTTATTGTTTTCAGATGTACCTTCCTCTGGGTCTTCACGTTTTTGTGGTAGGAGTGGAGATGTGGATAGAAAAGGATGCGATGACAATTAATAATAAACTAAGTCAAGTTCTTGACAGGTTTCATGAATATTGTATTTCTGATCTTCAGTATCGTGTCCATTTTGACCATACTGTCCTAATTACGTAAGACTCCCCATTTCATTGCTCCCCCAATATATGAATTCCGTTCCTTAATGTTTTGCTGGTGGTGCTAAATTCACAGCCACGTGTTTTTAAAAAGCATCTGTTTTAGAAATGAGAAAGAATTGTCCCCAAGAGGGCTGAACAAACATCTGTGGGGTATAGGGAGGGGGCCAAGCAGGGTATGTTGGAGCAGTAGAGGAAATACATTGAATGTGTGTTAATGCAGGTGCTTTGGCCACATAACTTTTGAGATGTAGCCCTGCAGTTCTGTGTATCTGCTACCCTTTGAGATGCCAGTTAATTGTGATTTTGGGTGCCACTGCCATGGGCAACCAAACTTAAAACCTCCTGGCAAAAGGATTGTTGGTGGGAGAGTAATCCCCTTCTGTTTTGCCCACCTGTGCATGTGTAAGGACTCGTTGTTCGGAGCATGGGCGGACTCTAGGGCACGAATCCTGAGTGAGGAGTTGGGGCAGAGGTAGAAGTGTCAGCAGGGTCCAGGGGTCAGAGAAAAGGTTCAAAGCAAGGTATGGAACAAGGTTTAGTAGGGCTGAAACAAGAATAGAAAGTCCCCTGAGAATCATGAACCATTATCGAGATCTCAAGACGATTTTGATAATGTTTCAAGATCTCGGTCGAGCATTTTTCTTGATTTACCATTACCATTTACCACTACTGTTTACTGTGTACCACGCTCTTCCCAATAATGTGCATGCACAATATGGCCACCATGGCTGTGGCACATGCTCATTACCATAACAAATGCAGTATGCGGTAAACGGTAATGTTTAACAGTATATTCAGATATTCTTAATAGAGAAACAATCAAGAACCAGGGTTTTCTCAATTATCTATTTTTGCAAAAAATGAGTCAAGAACCATGGTTCTCCTCGAGAATCACGAGAAAATAGAGATCGAGTTTCAGCCCTAGTTTAGAGTCAAGGAACACAGACAGGAATAACAGGCAACAGGGCAGATGATCTGCACAGCTTCCTGTGGTTGCAGGCCTGCCTTCTGTAGGATAGGCAGACAATCAGAAAACTGGGAGGCGTGGCAAGAGTTAGGACAAGGAGGGTCAACAGGATCAGGGCTGGTTTGAGCTGTGGCACTGTGGAGCTGAGCGCCACCTCAGAGCCCCTATGCCACTTCTGCAAGGCTAGGCCCTGACTAGAGCTAAAACAGGGACCAATTTAGTACTGCAGGTAATACCAACATTTTTGGGTACCATCTCACGTACCCAACAAGCTTACCCAATCAACAATTACTATTACCAACTTACCAAATTTTTTGGTCACCTGTTGGTAAATTGAGATGGAAACTTGAAAAATCGGGAGCGGAAGTTGACCTTCTGGGACCAGAAGTTGACATTCCAGGACATCAGATACCTGAATCAGGCACCGATTAGTACCTGTAATCTTTGGGTTGATTTGGCTACTGGAAATTTAATGGGTATGCCCATTTTGAGGGTACTTTTTTTAACTCTATTCCGGACAGCATGTGCAGCTAGAGTTGTCACCTGTTCATTTTTCACCTGCTTAGTCACCAATAAAGGGTTGCTGTCCAGCATCCAGGTAGGCTTCTCAATGGAACACCAAATGTCTGTGAATGGGGGTACCATCTTAAAAAAACCAACAATAACCAACTCCCCACTCTTCCCATCCTGCCTCTGGACTGGCTTGTGTGGACCATTGCACTGCAACAGTCCAGATCAAGTAAAGATCCAAGGGAAGGAAGCAGAGTCTAGAGTTTGTCTCCTCCCCCTGCCTGGCTTTCCAACTTGGTTGTGTCTTGGGTCGTTGAATAGAATGCCAACTGGAAATACCATCTATTGATATTTCTACATTAAAGAAACTATCGATTCTCTTCTTCCCAGTGCTCCATAGACCCCAACGTTCTCCCGCTGGCATAGTGGTAGACAAGGTCAGACAACTCCCCTTCCCTTCCGTCCTTGACTATCCTACCACTCATTAACCATGTTCAATATTACCAGAGACCATTGGGTCTTTCATGCCACCTGCATGGGAGATAGGGGTGTGCATTTCGTTTTTGTTATTATGATAACGAAAACAAAAAAAATTGATTTTCATTTTGGTTATTGTAATAATGAAAACAACAATATATTTATTTTTTTAAATAATGGGAAAAAACTGAAAAACATATTTCTGGCTATAACTTTTTTGCTTCCTATTTACTTCTTGTGAAACCTGGAAAGATTGTACCCCCAATTGAGGGTACTGTGTGTTCAAAGATTTGAAAAGATTGGATAAAGGGAACCGATTACAGAAGCAATTGAATGTTGTGATTTAAGAAAAGGTCCATACACATTCCTGGCTACATCTTCTTTTATTTTCCATCCAATTTGCATGCAACCTGGGATGATTTTGTCCCTCCACTAGTGTACCAATCCTGACAAATTTCAGAAAAATTGGATAAAGTGTCCTGATGTTATAAGCTATTAACTTAAAAATACATTTCTGGCTGTAACATTTTTATATTCCATCCTGTTTACAAATAATTTGGCACACACTTATCACACGCCTTCCCTGTCATCTCTGCCATATAAAATGACAATTTGATAAAGGTACAGAATTTTATAAGCAATTGAAGTTGCCCCCTTGAAGACCATTATTCAGATAAATAGCAGCACATGCAGTGCCAATCAGAGGCAGGCACCTGGCATGGCAGAGGGAAGGAGGCTGTAGGAGGGAGGATGTGGAGCAACCCAACAGACTGACAGACACATTCACAGCACAATTACTGCATGCTTCCAGCTTTACAGAACCAATCAATGGTGGCTTCAAGGCGGGCATAGGGGGCGACACTCAGGCAGGCATAGAAGGGACATAACTGGGGCTTTGGGGATAGCATTCCAGAAGTCAGGAGACATAGTTTACACATTTGGCTGACCAATTATCATCACAATCACATCCTACACCACTGTGGGCATAAGAGAATCTCTGTTTGCTCTTTCCTAAACAGATGCTTCTGATTTCCCAGTAACAAGTGGGGGAGAAAAGTTGGGATGGCCACAGCACAGAATGAGGATATTTGTTTGACATTTCTCCTTCTGTCTCCTGTCAGTGCTCCGCACGGGTAGCTCTGCGTATGGCCGACAGGAGGCAGAAGAAGAAATCTTCATGCGCATGCGTGGAGCTGCCCGTTCCTCAGTCTAATCTTCTGCCTTTGACTGTCGGGAGGTTAGCAACTGTTCTCCTGAACTTTTTTTTTTTTAAAAAGAAGAAGAAAAAGGACAACAGGTTAATTGAGCGCCCAGGCAATATCATAGCGCAGCAGCACAAGCAGGGCGAAGGGCAGCGACATCTTCCGGGACGGGGAGCCTTGGACATCCAGCAGGTTGCCGTGCAAAGTGCCTGGGAACCGGGGAGCAGGTGGCGGTGGAGGCGGACCCCCCCCCCCCCCACACACACACACACACATACACCAATCGTGCACAAGGCTCGTGTAGCCAGAGCCCAAGTGGTTGCCCCGCAAAGTGTCCAGGAACCAGGGCTACGCACAGTAAGTACAGGCTCCAGTCAGGAGCTAGGGGAGCCCCCCCCCCCATGCCCAGGGCTCGGTCCCGCTCTGCGGCACCCTCCCTTAGCCGCAAAGCCGCACACACACACCCTCCTCATTCAGCTCAGGCGGGGAAAAGGACATGGAAGGGGTAGCTGGCGCTGAAGCGCCTCAGATGGCGCCGACACAGGGAGGCACCCCAATGGATATCCCCTCCCTGGCGGCCTCTATGGAAAAGATTCAGAAATCTCTGGACTGTTTGTGGGAACTGCAGGGCAAGGGCCTGAGCAACCCTTCCCCTGCGCCCCCAACCATTCCAAAGGCGGGAAAACCCCCATATAAATCAGCAAAGAGGGGCAAGCGGCCACTAGGGGGCTTCCTGAACAAACTCCTCAGGTCACCTATCCAGTCTGCTGAGGAGAGTGAGGGGAAATCACAGCCCAAGAGGCCCAGGGAACAGGCCCAGGCGGATCTGGACTCAGAGTCTGAGATTGACTCAGGCCAAGAGTGGGAGGATCTGGAGGACCCCAGCCCACAGGAACTTCAGGACCCCAAAGACAAAGATAGGCAATTCCCCCTCCCATGCAGGGCTGAGTTCATGGCCCAAGTAACCAAGACACTCCAGCTTGTGGGAAAACCACCGAAAGAGGCCTCATCAGACTCCCAAGAGGAGGAGGAACGAGACTACATTCCCTTCGTTCATGGCAGGGAGACTGGGGTCCCGTTAGATAAAGCATTTGAAAAGTTAATTTTGGAGGAATGAAAGCAGCCGGATAAAACCAAAAGAATGAATAAAACCCAAACTGCTCTATATTCCCTCTGCTGAAGGAAGGAACCCCTGCTAAAAAAAAACTAAAGTGGATGCAGCAGCAGTATCCGTGGCTAAACAGACAGTCTTCCCCACAGATGGGGACTGTTACCCCAAAGACACTACGGGCAGGGGGATAGAGTCTGCCCTGCGTAGGGGACTTGATTATGCCGCCACGACCATGAGAGTCAGCGTGATCTCCTCCTATGTTGCAAGGGCCCTGCTGTCATGGACTCAGGAAGTCCAAATCCCCACTATTTTGGACAAAAGGGCTCAGGTCCTTTCAGCCCGCATTAATCTGGCCACGGATTTCCTAGCAGACTCCACTATGGACGCCATGGCATGGGCTGCTAGAGCAGTGGCAACTTCAGTCGCTGCGAGACGCAAATTACAGATCAGGTCTTGGCAAGGGGACTCCACCGCCAAGAACCTGCTCTCAGCTGCTCCCTATAAAGGGTTCAAGCTATTTGGTGTCTGTTTGGACAGCGTCTTGGCAGACGCCAGTGACAAAACAAAGCAGAAGAATCTGCAACAGATGGGGGTAAAAAAGAATCTTTTTTGTGCCCCTTCCTATAGACCCAGAGGAGGATGTGGCTCGGGGTATGGAATGTTTAGAAGACAGGGGCAATATAGATAGGATCAGGCGAATCGATTCACCTCACGCAGGGGAAATAGAGGCCAGGGACCCAGACAGGACAAACAACGCCCGAGGGTCTTCCCTCAGTCGCAGATAAAGACTGATGCATGACTATCCAGGAGCGCTGGAAGTGGGGGCAGGCTTCAACGTTTCTCAGCCGGCTGGGCAGAGTCTGTCTCGGATGCTTGGGTCCTGGACTGTGTCAGGCAAGGGTACAGCATAGAGCTAAAGGGCACCCTCAGGCATGGCTTCATTCCTTACGCAAGGTCAGCAGACTAGCAAAAACACCTGGCGATGCTGGAAGGGATACAGAGGCTCAATACAATCAGAGCTATAGAGCCGGTTCCCTTGGACCAGCGGGGTCTCAGCCTGTATTCAATCCTTTTTCTAGTGCCCCAAAAGTCCGTAGTCTGAACAAGGCAGTACGATACCAATGCTTCAAGATGGAAACAGTATCCTCCATTTGCCAAACCATCAGGAACGGGGACTGGTTGACTTCTCTGGACGTCAGGGATGCGTATCTCCATATCCCGATATGGGAAATGCACCGCCAGTGTCTATGATTCTTTTACCAGGGAGACCACTATTAGTTCAGGACCCTTCCTTTTGGCCTCTCATCAGTCCCGAGGACATTCACCAAGGTCTTGATCTCCCCTTGATAGCGAACCTCAGGAAGGAAGGGGTGCACATCTACCCTTACCTGGACGACCTCCTCGTCCGGGCTCAATCACAGGAAAAGATCCTAGCAGACCTGAGCAGAGCTATGAGGTATCTCAGGGACCATGGCTTTTTGGTCAACAAAGAGAAAAGTCACCTAGTCCCATCACACAGACTAGAGCATCTGGGGGTTCTGATCGATACTACCTCAGGCACCGCATACATCCCACCAGCCAGACAGCAACGCATCAGTTCCATAATACGTCAACTGAAACACCAATCACGGGCAAGGCTGAAACATCTAGCGCAGCTACTCGGATTCTTGGTTTCGTGCACCAGACAAGTGCAATGGGCACGTTTCCATCTTCGTCCCTTGTAGTGGCTGCTGAGACCTATGCAAGCAGAGCTTACGAGAGGTCTCAATCCATGGGTTATAATGCCAAGAGGGTTCCTAAAATCAATGTCCTGGTGGTTAGGGGCGGAAACGTTTGAGACGGGTGTCGCACTGGCGGAACTAAGTCGCATAGTCATCATGATGGACGCCAGCCTGATGGGATGGGGAGTCCAGATGGGGACCACATCGGTACAGGGACTATGGTCCGCAATAGATCGCACCCAGAACATCAACGTCCTGGAACTCAGGGCGGTACGCCTGGCCCTGCAGCAACTAGCCCACACCATAGGCTATGCACACGTCTTAATCTACATGGACAGCATATCCACAAAGGCCTACATCAACCACCAGGGGGGATCCAGAGCCCCTGCACTCCAACGCGAAGCGGTAGGACTCTTTGCGTGGCCACAACACAACCTGAGATCGTTAAAGGCCATACATATAAAAGGGATGGAGAATGTACAAGCAGACTGGCTGAGTCGAGAAACATTGGACCCTCACGAATGGCAGTTATATCCAGAGATGTTCAAGTCCCTGGTAAGATGTTTTGGACAGCCGGTGATGGACCTGTTTGCGAACAAGAGCAACAGGCAATTACAAAGATACATGGCAAGAGCGTCAAACGGAGCAGCAGAAGCAGTAGACGCCCTCAATCAGGATTGGCCATAGGGCCTACTGTATGCCTTTCCACGGATTCTGCTGATACCCAGGACCCTAGCCAAGATCATCAAGGAACAGGCTCAAGTGATTTTGGTGGTGCCATGGTGGCCAAGGAGAGCTTGGTTTTCCGACTTAGTAGAACTGAGCCAGAAACAACCGATGCAACTCCCATTGAGACCGGACTTTGTTAGCCCAAGGACCACTGCTGTGCAGCAACCTCGCCATATTAAGGCTGACAGCATGGCTCTTGAGCGTGCAGCTTTAAAAGCACAGGGTTACTCTGAGGCAGTTCTGTCTACATTACAATAGGCTAGACGCCCAGCCACCAGGAAAGCCTACAGCTCCACCTGGAAGACCTTTGCTCGGTGGGCGGATGATAGAGGGTTAGACCCTTCTCAGGCAGGGGTTCACATCATCCTGCAGTTCTTCCAAGATGGCTTGGAAAAGGGGCTAAGACCGACACACTTGGCACGCCAGGCAACGACCATTGCGTCGGGCTTACAATCATTGACACACAGGAAGGTTTTCCCTCATAGACATATCAGGCAGTTTCTGTGAGCGGCTCATAACATTTGCCCTCCAGTTTCCAACAGGTGTCCCTCGTGGACCCTTAATTTGGTAGTAGTTGCACTTACCAGAGCCCCGTTTGAGCCACTCCGGCATGTATCGATGTACATGCTATCTCTTAAGGTCGTATTTTTTGTGGCGGTAACTTTGGCCCGCAGGGTTTCCGAACTTGTGGCGTTATCTATGGAGGACAATCACTGTTCCTTCAAAGCCCAGTCTGTCACGCTTAGGGTGGACAAGGCTTTCATACCAAAGGTGAACTCGGCTTTCCACAGGGCTCAGGAGTTAGTCCTACCCTCTTTCTGCCCCAAACCCTCACATCCTAAAGAAAATGTGTGACACACCCTAGGTGTGAGGAGGGCCCTGAAAATCTATCTCAAAAGGACCCAGGGAATGAGATCCACCTCAGCCTTGTTTGTGAATTTTAGACCTAGTTATGGGGGGAGGAAAGCTTCAAAAGCCCTAATCTCCAAGTGGGTTGAACAATGCATAATTGAAGCCTATAAAGTGAAAAATAAGGTTCCCCCTTTACAGATTTGGGCACACTTGGTCAGAAGCGCAGCCACTTTGTATGCCTTTAAATCAAGGGCATCCTATGATGAGATTTGCAGGGCGGCGACTTGGTCCTCCCTCATACGTTCGT
>QEPC01001076.1:77591-93435 GCA_003113815.1 Sphenodon punctatus | reverse complement strand
CTCACACTTCATGCCTTAGATCCCCTGAATCTGGACCTTGTGCCCTGGAGGGGATTGGGACTCCTGTTATTGATGGAGCCCAGTCCCCTCTGCTCAGTCAGGCTGACAGCCTCAGAGTGCTTCTGGTGGTCTCCTTGTTGGTCCTGAATTGTCAGGTTGTGGCGGTGGCCGGGAACGCTTTTCATCAACTCGATCTGGTGAGGAGGCTGCCTGCGACCTTTTCTTTCTGACTCGGATCTGGCCACTGTCATACATGCTTTCATCACCTTGAGGCTGGATTATTGCAACGAGCTCTACGTGGGGCTGCCCTTGATGACTGTTTGGAAGTTGCAGCTATTGCAGAATGCGGCAGCTCGCCTCCTTTCGAGGACGAGTCACTGGGAGCACATTACACCTGTGCTCCAAAGTCTGCGCTGGCTGCCTATAGTTTTCCGGGCACAAATCAAGGAGCTGGTTTTGACCTTTAAAGCCCAAAGTGGTTTCGGCCCCAGATATCTGAAGGAAGGACCACCTCTCCTTCCAACCATGCTCCATTTGTGGCCCCTGCAATCAGCTGGGAGTGCCTCCCTGTCAGTCTGAATCACATGACAAGGGCTCACAGGGGGGCTTTCTCGGTTTCTCCCCGTTGCTGTGCATCTCCCTTCCCTTGGAGATTCATTTGAGTCTGAGCATCTTTGGAGGTGGTACAAGACTCTTTTGTTTATAAATGCATGTAGTAGGTGAGGATACGGGTGCAGATAGGGACTGTGTGGTAAGGTTTGGGGGAGGCTGGGGTCGGAGTAGGTGGTTTTGGGATGAGGGTAGGGTTTTTTGTACTGTCTGTTAACGTTATTTAATTGTATTATTTTTACTATTGTAAGCCACCCTAAGCCTTTAGGAAAGGGTGGGGAATAAGTTTAACTAACTAAATAAAATATCCACATCTGTGCTACTCACCCCTTGGGTGTGGCATTTTTGGGGAAGACAGTCGTAATTCAGAATTCCTATGCCAATACATGACTTGTTCATGCAGAACTACAAAAGATTAGACAAAATATGAATTAAGTAACCCAGCGGCAGTTGAAAAAAAGTTTATTTATTTATTTATTTATTTGCATTTTTTAGCCACCCCCTTCATGCCTCCAGCATCTCGGGGCTGCTTACAAAGTCAAAAAAATATATAACAATAAAAGCCAATAAAAATCCAAGACTACTAAACATTTTTAAAAATCTTTAAAACCCCCACATTTATCCCCAACTACCCCACTCTCCCTTCCAAAGGCCTGGGCAAACATCCGGGTCTTGCAGGCTCGGCGAAAAGCCAGCAGACCTGGGGCCAGGTGGGCTTCCTAACCAGTCAATTCTGACTGGTTAGATGGGTGCAGATAGCCAGCCAACACAACAGTTCTTAAAAAGGCTCACCGATGAAATGGAAGTTAATTCTATTGAGTTCTTTGAGATGAGTTGCGTGGCGCATTACAAAGTAATGGAATAGACAGGGTCCCTGCCCTAGGCCTTCCATGCTGAGAGATAGAGGGGTGGGGATGAAGGAAGGGGAACAGAGGGAGAGACAAGGGGTGTAACGTTCACAAAGTTGCGAGTTCTCAGGTGCACATGCTTGGCTTGGGTAAATCGAGAATGATGGCTGGCTGGTCCGTGTGGTGAGGATATGACTACACAGACTTAAGGCAACAGATTGTACTTAATGGAGGGTATCAGCAGGAGTTAGGTGAGGGGAGCAAGGAGTTGGGAAGGGCAGAGCAAAAGAGGTGGGTCTTGAGGAGGGATCCGAAGGTATGAAGGGAGGGGGGAAAGCAAGGTGGATGTGGACAGGGAAGGAGTTCCAGGCATGGGGAGAAGCTAGGGAGAAGGGATGAAGGCGGTTAGGGGAGCAGGGAAGGTGTGGGAGAGCAAAGGAGTGGACAGAGGAGGAATAGAGTTCATTGACTGGAGTGCAGAGGGAAATTAGTGCTGAGAGGTGGGGGGGGGGAGCAAGGTTGTGAAGAGCTTTATATGTGAAGACTAGGAGCTTGTGCAGGATTCGTTCAGGAAGGGGGAGCCAGTGAAGAGAGGAGAGGAGGGGCTCAAAGCGACGTGCGACGTGGATGACCCTAGCAGCAGAGTTTTGGATGGAGATAAGGGGAGAAAGAGAGCGGGGGAAACCAGTGAGACGGAGGTTACAGTAATCGAGGTGAGAGATGACCTTTATATGTGAAGACTAGGAGCTTGTGCAGGATTCGTTCAGGAAGGGGAAGCCAGTGAAGAGAGGAGAGGAGGGGCTCAAAGCGACGTGCGACGTGGATGACCCTAGCTGCAGAGTTTTGGATGGAGATAAGGGGAGAAAGAGAGCGGGGGAAACCAGTGAGACGGAGGTTACAGTAATCGAGGTGAGAGATGACCGAGCATGAACAAGAGTTTTGGCAGAGGAGACAGAGAGAAAAGGAGAATCTTCACAATGTTATGGAGGGAGAAGCGACAGGATTTGGCAACAGAGTCAATGCAGGGTTTAAAAGAAAGGGGTGAGTCAAAGATGAAATCTAAGCTACAGGCTTGGGGGATGGAAAGGATGGTGACCCCATCGATGAGGATCGACAGGAAAGAGGGAGAGGAAGGCTGAGGAGTGAAGATAAGGAGTTCAGTTTTATCCATGTTGAGTTTGAGTTGACGTTGAGACATCCGGGTGGAGATGTCAGAGAGACAGCTGGTGAGGTGAGCTTGAATAGATGGAGAGAGAGAGGGAATAGAGAGAGAGAGCTGAGTGTCATCAGCATAGAGGTGATATTGGAAGCCATGGGAGGCAATGAATTTGCCTAGGGACAGAGTATAGACAGAGAAGAGGAGAGGGCCAAGGACAGAGCATTGGGGAACACCAACTGAGAGGGGAAGGGAGGAGGAGTTGGAGTTGACAAAAGACACATTGAAGGAGCGGTCAGAGAGGTAGGAGGAGAAACAGTCAAGGATGGAGCCATGGAAGCCAAGGGAGTGAAGTGAGTTCAGCAAGAGTGAGTGGTCAAACAGTATCAAAGGCAGCAGAGAGGTCAAGGAGGACAAGAATGGACTAGAGGTGATTAGATTTAGCCACAAGAAGATAGTTGGTGATCTTAACAAAAGCAGTTTCAGTAGAGTGAAGGGGGCAAAAGCCATATTGGAGGGGGTCAAGGGAGGAATTGGCAGAGAGGAAGTCGAGGCAGCAGGAGTAGACAACACATTCAAGAAGCTTGGAAGCAAAAGGAACAAGTGAGACAGGATGATAGCTAGAAGGGTCAGGGGGGTCAAGAGTGGACTTTTTGAAGATAGGCGAGACAGTGGTGTGCTTGAAGGCAGAGGGTAAGGAGCCAGTAGAGAGGAAGAGGTTGATGATGTGCAGGAGGGAAGGAGAACAGTGGAAGCAATGGAGGTCAGGAGGCAGGAGGGAACGTGGTCAAGGGGGCAAGTGGAAAGGTTGGAGGAGGAGAGCAGGGATGGGATTTACTCAAGGGAGGTGGGAGGGAAACAGGACAGGAGAGAAGGAGGTGGAGGAGGGAGAGGGGAGGGAGTAGGAAGAGGAGAGGTGCAGGAAGTCATGTCAAGGCGGATCTTGTCTATCTTGGAAGTGAAGGAGAAAGCAAGATCCTGAGCAGAAAGAAAAGATGGAGGAGGTGAACAGGGGGGCTTGAGGAGGGAGTCAAAGGTGGAGAACGGGCAGCGAGGGTCTCGAGAACACTACTCTATGCGGGAGGCATAGCAATCTAGCGAGGGAGATAGCAGAAGTAAGAGAGGAGAGATGGAAGGATAACATACAAAGGTTCTAAGGATATAACATACAAAGCAAAGTTATAATGGAAAAGTTAAATATTTTCAATCAATCAATATTTTATTGTTAAGCGTAGCCATGAGCCATTGCTGGACCACAGACAAACACAAACATAGACAATACATATGCACATAATCACTTGAATCATGACACTCGGTGGAAGACAAGTAATGTCAAACAAAGCTGACTCAGAGGCTCCACCCAAGGCCAAGGTGTCCCGAAACAAACAAGGTCACACGACCCACCAAGACACCAAGGGCGAGTAACTGTAATTGCCCTGTAAGATACCCCATGACAAACTATTGACCTTGTTATTAAAGTCATACAACCCAGATAGCCAACAACCCCCTCTTAGCCCGTAAGTCCATAAGATACTAACTTTATTTCTGGAGGAATCAACTTCTAATCAGACGAAGTGGAAAGTTTGAAATCTACAAATTGTTGTCTCCTAAAAAACACTGCAGTCAGAAATTTCACCATGGGGCAAGTGATGTCCCGATTAACATCTGCAAGCAAAAATTCCACTCTCCTGACATCGGACCATCCAGGATACCTTAACAGGAGAAGCCCCAAAAACTTGGCCCGCAGATGATCATACAAATGGCACCTAAGAAGCACATGGGTCAATAGTTTTGACCTCAAGCTGGTCGAAAGGACATAGTCTCTGTAAAAAAGGCACCTTGGCAAGCCTAACAAGCCAAAGGTGACCCACCAATCTAGGTGACCCACAACAGCAACCACAAAAGCCAAGCAGAAAGCCATCAAGAGGAACACATAATCCAGATCTTGACATTACCAGCCTTTGAGATGTAAATGGACTAAAGAGACTGAGAGATGCCTTGAAGAAAAGAGCAGGGTTTTTTTGAGACTGCTTACATGAGAACTAGAGACACAACAGTTATCCTTTAACAGAGAGTGGAGCATAAGTTGTGGGGTTTTTTGCATTTTAAGCACAGAGGCTGAGAGATATTTGGGGAGGGGGCGGGATGTGTAGGTGAAGGCAGTGGCAGAGGAAGAGATAAGTTCCTGGGTAGGAATTTGGTGGGAAATTAGGGCAGAAACACAGGGATGAGAAGGCTGTAAACAGCCTTGAAGGTGAAGACAAGAAGTTTGTGCTGGATGCGAATGAGGGGACTACAACTGGGTTTGACCCTGTAAGGCACTTCTTATGTTCTTACAATAAGAACAGACAAAGAGCGGCCACAATTGAGAGAGAGTGGATATAAGAACCGATGGCCCATCGATCCCGGCACTCTGTCTCCGACAGTGGCCAATCTCAGTCACTGTTGGGAGAGTCCCCAACAGGTCACAATGGGACGATCCATTCCCTCCCCAATCCCTCCCAGCTCCCGACAGTCAGCGTGGAATGACATTGAGATTATTCTTGACTATGAGAAACAAGTCAAGAAAGAGAAAGCAAAGTTCATTCCCGCTTTCCACACTTCACCCCTGGTCCAACTTGTTGGCAAATCTATCTTTATCGTGGTACCTTGTCATCCCCACACGCTGTCCCATCTCTCACGGCTCCAATATCAATCACATCTTTCCCCGGATAAAATTCTGTACCCCAGCACATGACGTCATCCACTAGTGTTTGAACGATGCCCTGAGAAACTGGAATTTTGGGTATTTTTTTAATATTTGTGCACTGCAGCCTTCCGCACAAGACATTGCTGAAAGAAAAGAAACGCTATTGTTTAATGCGTCAAAGAATACGAGATTGGTCTTTGAAACAGGAGATGTCAGTAATTCAGTCAAATAAGATCGCTCCTCTGTATGCTAAGGTGAAATTCTCAGGCTCCCTCGAGCATTATCTTTGTCAGTTGCGGGACCCCAAACTAAGGAGAATGGTGACCCTCCTTCGCTTCAATTTGTTTGAAACGATGATAGCGAGAGGTAGGAGAGAGCAGATCCCTTATTCAAATAGAAGCTGTACCTGTGGTTTACAGGAAGTGGATACCCTGGAACACATAATTTTCCGCTGCCCCAGATTTTCTGTTCTCAGAAGTACATGGATAGATTCTATATTTTATACTTTCTCCTCAAATACAGAAGAAAAGTTGTTCACACTGACCTTAGCGTCAGATTTAGAAAAAACTAAAGCAACTGCTTGCTTACTTTTACTTGTGGAAACGGCTCTTAAGCTATCATTTAGGGAGCTTTAGTTGGGGATCGATGTGTTTGAATTACTCCCTATGGGTATTCTGGACTTTCTATAGTCCCTATTTGTATCCCATAGCTTCGGATTTTGAATTTTATTCAATTTGATTTTGTTTTCCCCGGATTGATAGATGCGGTTTTTACATTGGTTTTGGTTTGTTTTATTGTATTTCATTGTTTCTTTGGTTGTAAATATTCTTTGGTTATAGCAGAAATTGCCAGATACATTAAAGATTATATCTATTGTTTAATGTATCTGAAAGACCGCCTCTTCCCTCATGTCTTGTCATGGGGAGAGCCCTCTTGCTGGTACCGGCTGCCAAAGATGTTTCTACAACAACGGCACGCACAGCGGGGTTCTCGGCGGCTGCCCCACAATTATGGAACTCCATCCCCTTGGAGATTGGTCTAAACCCGAGCCAGCTCATCTTCTGGGAAACCATGGCAAGCAGGACTAGGGGTAGGTGGGACTGGGTGGTGGTGGGGGGTTAGGGAAAGGGTTGTGGGAGTTTGTAAGTCACCCTGAGCCTTAATAGGAAGGGTGGCATATAAATCCAAACAAATAAATAAGAAAATAAAATAAAATAAAAGCTTTCACACACAACAGAAGCATTCAGTGTGGGAGCTGTGTGCACACTCATGGAAATCACAGAATCACTTTCCTTCCTTCCGTCTCTCATTACACCCTTTCCTACATGCATTCTTAGCCCTAGCACATCAGCACTGGGGCTGAGATGAGAGCAAGTGTTTCCATTTCAAAGGGAAATTCAGTGTCTGGTGATTCCGTGTTTTTGCCATTTTCATCTCTTTTGTCACATTCAGGGACTTTTTTTTATCACTTTCAGGGAATTTTACAACCATTTCCGGCACTTCCCTGGTGCTTAGCAGGCAGGTTTTAATCTGCACAGCCCTCTGGGGGTGTGCATGGGGAACACATGGGGCTTGGGACTAGCCTGTGCAGCCCCTTTCAATGTGCAAAGGGAAATGGTGAAACCAGCAGGAAAGCTGATAAGTTTCTGTGCCACGTGAATCTCTGTGAATGCCCTGCTTCCGACAAAAACAGCTCACTGTGATTTTTTTGTTTCGGGTCTTAGGAATGATCTTCCAGTGATGGTGCGCAGTAGGAGCCTCACTCAGAACTCATTAGCAGAGCTCCCAAAATTGTTAAAGGGACAGGACATGGCAGAAGATTCCCCTCTGGATTTCAGGGGCAGGGTAAAGTCCTCTCCTTAATTTCAATAGCTTCCGGAGGGAGGGACAGAGAGAACAATCCATCCAGCAATCTCCTGGAGAGTTAGGTAGTGTTGCCAAGCTGTGAATTTGACTGTCATTTCCATGACTCTGCTACTAAGGATGTGCGAACGCGCTTCGGTAGTTCAGAGTTCGGCCTGAACTCGGTCTGTTTGGACGACCGAACCCGAACCGACCGAACCGAACCTGTTTCCAAACTCCGAAATGACCAAAAAGTTCGGTCGGTTCAAATCTAGTTCAGATGGTTCTGGCGGGAGAAACGTGACCACTGCCAGTTGGTGAGCACTGCGTGACACAGGAGGCACAGGGAGGGTCAGCTGAAGAGCCGACTTCCAGGCACCAGGGGTGGAGAGGCTTGGAGTAGCAGCCAGCCTGCCCGATCACCATCCCTTTTCTCATCAGACCACGGGCTTCACAGTCTGCGATTGGTCATGGGCTAGGCTGCATGGAGCCAATGGGGCTTGCAGTGAGGCGGGTGCAGCACGTAATAAAACTCATTGCCCTCCCCCCCTTCCAACACCTTCTGAGCTAGTCACTCTTCCTGACAGCAGGCGTTTCAGAAGGCTCCCTCTCCCAGCAGTTCCCAGCTCCCCAATCCATTGCCATCCTCCTCCTATTTCACCCATCCAACCCATTTACCCCCATTATCATTTATTAAGATTATATTAGATAGATTTAGGTGTTATTTTTATTTTTTACCCATTCCTGTGTTCTTCCTCCCCTCTCCATTGAATCACTTCCCTCTCCCTCTTATTCCATCCCTGATTCCCTTCCACTCTTAAGTTTTGGATGTATTTAGAGTAGGATTATTATTAGATTGATTTTCATTTCAGTTTTGTACCCCTCCGTGTATTCTTTGTGTTTCCCCCTGTGTAATATTGGATGGATAGATAGATAGATAGATAGATAGATAGATAGAAATAGTAGTTAGTACCAATCATAGTACCATAGTACCAATCATCATAGTACCATAGTACCAATCATAGTGATTGGTTTATAGTGTGTTTGTAGGACAAGGCCTTTGTAGTTATTAGGATATTCCATTTAGTTCATAGCATTTAGAATAGTTAATAGCAGTTAGATTTAGTGTAGAGATAGATATAATATTAGATTCAAAATCTGAGTAAAAAAAAATAAAAAAATCTTTCTGTGTGTTTGAGTTGGAAGACATGGAGAAGGGAAGTAGGAGAGGCCGGTCTGCTGCCCGTAAGGCAGGCAATGGGGGATGTGGGAGAGGTGGTAGGGGCCATGCCGGCAGAGTGGCAGCAGCAGCAGCCAGAGCACATCACCACGCCCCAAACTCCGCAGGTCTGCTTTAGGGCAACAGACTTCAGCAGCTCAGCATTGCCTCCTGGCAGTGCCCTCCACTGCCACGCAGGGCACTGGAAGGCCTGCAGGACATGAGGCTGCGGTTGTCTCTGCTGTGGCTGCAGGAGCAGGTGCTGCTGCTTCCAATGTTCCTCCAGGGCCACCAAAGTCCCCCATTGTGGTGGTGATCCCCAGCAATCCAGACCTGGTGGATGCCACCCCGGCTGCTAGAGGCAGGGTCCAATCCCTGGGCAATGACAGTAGGGAGAGGAGTAGCAGCAGCAGCAGCAGCCATAGAGCACAGGCAGACAAGCCTCAGGGTCCCAGTACTCTCCTTCACAGGACATCACCGTGATCATGGACAGTGAGTCAGAGGTAGACACTAGTGCTGCAGAGGAGATGTCTGGAGCTGTGGCGATGGCTGACCCTCCTCCCAGAGCTGTGTCGCCAGTGCCACCAAGTTCTCCCCCTCCCAGCAGTGCTGGCAGCAGTGCATCACCTGAGGCGGGGAAGAAGGCAGGAGGTGAGGGGGGAGGAATCCTCTTTCTGGGAACATTTCAAGCTGGTTCGGGCAGATGACCCCAGGGAGATGCAGTGCACTTTGTGTAATAAGTTGGTGAAACATGGGCAGGTGCTTGCCAACCTTGGGACAACTGCAATGGAGAGGCACCTGAAGTCATGCCACAGTGATCTGCTGCTAAGAGGGAAGGCAGGGGAAGTGGATGCCAGCGGGTTCCCGACTGCAGTGGCCAGTCACCCGGCTCCTTCAGCGGGCAAGTGTCCTGCACCAACCGCTGCCTCTACCAGCAGGAGCAGGGGGGAAGAACAGCAGCAGGAGCCTCGCCAGCAGCATCAGTCCACCATGGAGGAGCTGGGGTAGGGGCAGCTGCCAAGGCCATTGGCACCAGGGCAGCGTTGCTTTCAAGAGAAAGCCAAGCACCTGTTGGCTGAAATGACTGTGCTGAATGGTCAGCCCTTCTTAATTGTAAAGGACAAGGGCTTCCAGTGGCTGATTGGGTTCCTGGACCCCCCAGTTTAAGCTGCCATTCTGCACCACCCTCAGTTGGACTGCGGTGCCAGACCTTTACAGGACTTTGAAGGAGCAGGTGAGGGAGCAGCTTGCAGGGACTGGGTGGGGTGGGGGCAGGGCATAGTCCACTTCACCACGGATATGTGGTCCAGCAGGAATGCCCAGCATGCATACCTCATGGTAACAATGCACTGGTGCAGGACCTGGAGGCAGCTTTGGGGAGTGGCAGGAGGGGTCCCGAAGCAGAGTATAGGTGGGCCCTGCTTCAGGTACAAGTCGTGGACAGCCCCCACACCTCCAGGAACATAGAGTTATCCCTGGCTGCCATGGTGAGGGAGTGGGTTACGCCAGGTGCAGCCTTCACCAAGGAGTGTGTGGTGACGGACAACGTCACAAATGTACTAAAGGCAGTCCATGACGGGGGCTTCACCAGCATCCATTATTATTATTATTATTATTATTATAAACATTTATATAGCGCCCGTTGTGTGACCTGGCACTGTACAGAACATAGAAATAGACGTGCTCCCTGCCTGTTGCTTACAATCTAAAAGACAAGGAGGGGGAGACAGGAGAGGGGGCAGCGTGAGAGACAGGGGAGAAGACCAACAAACACTGAAGTGGATGCAAAGACTCAGGTGCATGTGTTTGGCTTGGTTACAATCAGGTTGCAGCAGTCTGCAGAGGACGGCAGACAGAAGGTATATGGGAACATCTAGCAGGCATTGAGAAAGGCGGCAAGGAAAAGGTGGGTCTTGTGGAGGAATTTGAAGGAGCGGAGGGAGGGGACAAGGTGGATGTGGGCAGGGAGTGAATTCAAGGCATGGGGGGCAGCGAGGGAGAAGGGTCAAAGGAGATTAGGTGAGCAGGAAAATGTGGGAGAGTGAGGGAGGGGACAGAGGAAGAGCGGAGAACGCGTGCAGGCGTGTGTGCGTAGGGAGATTAGGTCCGAGAGGTAAGGGGGAGCTTGGTTGTGGATCGATTTGAACGTGAAAACCAGGAGTTTAAACAGGATACGTTCAGGAAGGGGGAGCCAGTGAAGAGAGAAGAGGAGAGGCTGCACATGGTCGAAGCGACGGGCAGAGTGAATGACCTTGGCGGCAGAGTTTTGGATTGCGATAAGGGGGGACAGGTGAGAGCGAGGGAGGCCAGCAAGGAGGAGGTTGCAGTAATCGAGGCGAGAGATAACCATGGCATGAACAAGGGTTTTGGCCGAGGAGGTAGAGAGAAAGGGGCGGATCCGAGCAATGTTATGGAGGGCGAATCGGCAGGATTTGGCAACAGAGTCAATGTAAGGTTTAAAAGAGAGGTGCGTGTCAAAGATGAAGCCCAAGCTACGGGCTTGGAGAACAGGATGGATGGTGACTCCATCGATGCAGATGGGCAGGTTAGAGGGAGAGGAAGAGGAGGGAGGAAAAATGAGGAGTTCGGTCTTGGCCATGTTGAGCTTGAGTTGACGTCGGGACATCCAGGCGGAGATATCAGAGAGGCAGTTGACGAGGCGTGAGTGGACAGAAGAGGAGAGAGAGGGGGTAGAAAGATAGAGTTGGGTGTCATCAGCGTAGAGATGATATTGGAATCCGTGGGAGGCAATAAGTTTGCCAAGGGACAGGGTGTAAATAGAGAAGAGGAGAGGGCCAAGGACAGAGCCTTGGGGGACCCCAACCGAAAGGGGGAGGGAGGAGGAGTTTGACTCGGGGAGCGAGACTTTAAAGGAGCGGTCAGAGAGGTAGGAGGAGAACCAGTCAAGGACAGAGCCACGGAAGCCCAAAGAGTAAAGCGAGTCCAATAGGAGCGAGTGGTCGACAGTGTCAAAGGCAGCAGAGAGGTCAAGGAGGACAAGAACGGAGTAGTGGCGCTTCGATTTAGCGACAAGTAGATCATTGGTGATCTTGGCCAGGGCAGTTTCAGTAGAGTGGAGGGGGCGGAAGCCGGACTGGAGAGGGTCCAGGGAGGAGTTGGCAGAGAGGAGGTCCAGGCAGTGGGAGTAGGCGACACGTTCCAGGAGCTTTGAGGCAAAGGGAAGGAGGGAGACTGGATGGTAACTAGAAGGGTCAGATGGGTCCAGGGTGGGCTTTTTGAGGATGGGGGAGACAGTGTCATGCTTTAAAGCAGATGGGAAGGAGCCTGTGCATGCTCTGGGCTTGAGGGATAATGGGATTGGGGAAGGCATCCTTAGCTCCCTGATCGACCGGGGGAGGAAGCTAGCAGGATTCTTCAACCAGAGCGTAAAGGGCAGCGAGCTCTGGGAGAAGCAGGCCGAGCAAGGCTCCCCAGGGCACCAGGTGGTTCAGAATGTGGCCACATGGTGGAATTCCACGTTCCTGATGCTCGAGCGGCTTCTTAAGCAGAAAGCTGCCTTGCATCAGGTTCAACTGGAGACGGACTGTGGCGAACCAGAAGGTTTTAATGGGGCAGAATGGGAGCTCCTGGCTCAAACGATCTTCGTCCTGAGACCGTTCCTGGCCATGATGGAGACTATGATCAGCTCCACTGCCGCCCTCAGACAGGTGACCCCTCTGGTCCTGAATCTCCAGAGGAGGCTGGATGAGATTCTCAAGGGGCGGGTTTGTGGCCCTGCGGGCAGGAAGCTGGCCAATGAAGTTCTTGACCTGGTGCAGAAACTGAAGTCAGGACTGGAGGCGTGTTTTGACACGCTCCTGCAGTCGGAGCAATATGTCTTGCAGTGGCAACAATGCTGGACCCCAGGGTCAAGGGCAGCATGGTATGCCAGACAGTTTTATGCCCTCTGGAAGCGTGCACTGGTGGAGAGGGTCTGGCAGGCGGAGCGGGCCATGCAGCAGGACACCGCTGGGGATGGTGGGAGTGGGAGCAGTCACCCCTTTTAGCTAGGCGGGTCTATCCCTGGCCCTAGTCCTAGTGGTAGCAGCAACACCAGCAGCACCCCTGTTGCCAGCATCAGCAGAAGCATCTCAACCTATGTGCAGGCCACTATGGGGAGTATGACGCCGTGCACAATAGGGCAAGCAGCGTGGCTGAGTGCAGTGGTGGAGGTGGTTCCCAGGCAGAGCTATGAGAGGGAGTATGACGGCGCCTCAGCAGTCATGGAGACATACCTTGAGGAGGAGCCATGCATTGATCCCAACAGCGATCCCTTGGCTTACTAGGCCAGCAAGGCCTACGTGTGGCTGGCCCAGTCAAAAGTGGGCAAGGGTATCTTGTCCAGCCCACCAACCAGTGTCCCCAGCGAGTGGGTGTTTTCCATGGTGGGGGACATTTGCTCCCCGCACTGCCTGAGACTGGCCTCAACCAGCTTATCTGACTGACCTCATGACACAGGGTGGCATTGGGAAACAGTAAACCTGCCAGCCAGCCTATGGCTACACGATCTTGGCCCGCCTATGTGACACTGACTGGCTCTCGCTCTCTCGCACTGCACAGTGTTTGCTAGCCTATGTGAGTGCCCTGCTGCCAATGTCACAGCCTGCCTGCCCTACTGCCTCTCATGCCACGCTGCCTGCACAGCTTGTTGCCAAGCTCAAAGCATGCCTCAGTCAAGATTAACAAGTATCATTGTCTTAAACCAGGGGAGTGGAAGCTCAGACCCAGGGGCCAAATGAGGCCCATGGAAAGTTTTTAAACTTTTCACATGACCCCTTTCTAGTTCAACGATCTGGCACCTGGATCTAGTTCCTACCTCCAACCACTAAAAAACTGAGCTCAAAATAAGAGAGCAAACATTAAAGTCTTCCACACAAGGATGGGGGGCAGACCATGGCATAAATCAATTATTTTGGTCCCCCTTTAATTAAGTACACTGCTTTAGCTCTCTACCCACAACCTGGCGCTTGTACTAGTAATTTTCAGAATTTCCCCTGGAATGGAAAAGATCTTCCCAATCATACCACTAATGCTCCAGTAGCATCCCAACAGCTATTTAACGACTGGGCAATATGCAAAATACTTCCTGTAGTGGCTGAATTAAAAAGAGAAGGAAACTGTTGCTGTCACAGTTTAACTGACAGAGTACTGAAAAAGAAATTTATGGGTCAAGGTTTCAAGTCTGGTGAATGTGAAATAATATTTATTTATTTATTTTAGTCAATTTCTTAGCTGCCCCCTCCTGCCAATGGCAGCTCAGGCACCATACAACATTAAAACCATATAAAATACAAAAACAATCAATAAATAATCAAATGCAATAAATATATAAAATAGCAGTAAGAACCCACAAGCGGAGAAGAAAACCCCATCGCCCTCAACCCATCATCCATCTCCCTTGCCAAAAGGCTGGCAGAACAACTAGGTTTTACATTGTCTCTGGAAAGAGGGAAGGTCTAGGGCCAAGTGATTATCTACCAGGAGGGAGATAACCATGTCATGTATTAAGTATATATTTTGGCCTTCTGTGTTCCAATGTATTAATTTAGTGTTTCAATATATTAACTTAGTGTTCCAATGTATTGATTTTGTATCCAATGTATTGATAATTAGCCTTTTTGTGGTGAAGTGGTGAATTTCTAATGAATTCCTTTTGATTTAGTTCAGACTGAGTTTTTATCAGTTCACTGTCTCAATGAACTTTTGACCATATACTGGGAGAAAGATTTAATTGCTAGCCCTGGCAGAACTAGGTCTCTTGATTTATGGCTCCAAGTACAGTCATCTCCAGAGTGAAAGTTAAAAGTTTTAGCTTTTTTCTTAGCTTGCAGCTGCTTTACCTAATTGGCTGACAATTAATTTTGAAGGAAACCTGAAGCTCTTTGTTCAGTTTTCTCTGCTGCTCAGCAATTAATTTTGAAAAGAACCTTTTGGAATTTTGTGTGTTTCCATAGTAACTGACATCATCTACGTCAGCATCTCAAACTAGCAGTTTGCTTTAAGAGTCTGACACACTCCTTTGCTTCTTCAGAATTGAAATCCTGAACTGACATTGGGGTTTCTTTCTTGGCAGTATGAGGACAGAACTGGGTGAATATATACATATATTCTTTTGATACATTTGAGCCAATAAATTAAGCATATGTTAGCTTTAGGGCTGTTTCCTTAAAAACAGAAATGTTATTTAGTTCATGTACCTTTGACTGATACTCTTCTGTGTAACCTAGTGATACTTTTTATTTGAATTTAAGTAAATTATGTTTTATTTTTATAATATTCTTTGTCTCATGCTTCATTTATAAATATATTGGCTTTACAATACTTGCTGAGCTAATTTGGCTTCTAATCACAGTGTAAACTAATTTTCTACAATTTGGAAAAGAGTTGCCCTAATCTAGTTGAGATTATGTCTGGCTAGGCCACTTGGCACATTTTCCCTTTGAGAAAACTGAGGTGCAATGCGACAATTGGTGCCCAACATGGGGCATAAGATATAATTAAGTGCATGTGGGTGTTCACCAAACCGTCAGCTACTTTTGTCCTCTTGATAAATTCAGGTTAGTTAAGCTTAACTAAATAAAAGGATATTTAGTGCATTTTTATCATGGCTATTCAACTGAATCAGGAACCTTATATGCAATGGGTTGCTAATTTGCAAAATGTGACAATCAGAGATGGAGAAAGCTATTGCCTGCAAATAAGAAATGGAGAACGGGGAATAGGATATAGATTTTTAATTGTATTTTTTGAAGTAAATGATGCAGATGTAATAACTACTATGAGACAAAGAGATGTAGCTTTTAATCCATTGACAATGCCTGTGTTACCTATCAGTAGGCAAGATTTGAACCTAATGTCAGGGAGAATTGTTGAAATTACTAGGAGCATAAGGAGGCATGGTTTTATTTCTGTACGCAATGCTGATTATTTTTCTGGAACTGGGTTTAATTACACTTGAGCCACTACTGAAGAATTACAGAATTTAAATATAGCCCAATGGGAACAAGAGTACACTGTCTTGAGAAGGGAATATTTAAATCTGAGAGAATATGCAAGGGATCTTCCTGGGAGACAACCTAATGTGCCAGGAATACACTCACTGAAATTCCTGGTTTAAACATAACTAATGTACAGGCTGTAACTGGGCCCACTCCAAAATATGTCAAAGAAATTCCTATGTGGCTGTGACTGGGGTAGGGATTTATTTATTTATTTATTTATTTAATTTATACCCCGCCCCTCCTGAACACAGCTCGGGTCAGCTTCCAACAATAAAATCAATATAAAACAGTATAAAACATATACAAATACATCTCAAATATTTAAAATATTAAGAATATTAAGAACAGGGCCTGGGATACAAAAAATCAATAGGGCAGGGGAGATAAAAATCCACTAAACCCTCCCCCCCCTCCCCAAAGGCCTGGGTGAACAGCCAGGTTTTACATTGTCGTCGAAATACCAAAAGGCTTGGGGCCAGA
>QEPC01001076.1:61516-76835 GCA_003113815.1 Sphenodon punctatus | reverse complement strand
AACCCTCTCACGACCTCCCCCAAGGGCTGCATATACACATTAAATAATAATGGAGACAGAATGGAACCCTGCGGAACTCCGCATGATAAGGCGCGGGGGCAAGATGTTTCCTCCCCCAGCACCACCCGCTGGCTTCTCCCCGAGAGGAATGAACGGAACCATTCAAGAACAGTCCCATCCAGACCCCCCAGGTCACGCAGCCGTCTCAACAGCAGCCCATGGTCCACGGTATCAAAAGCGGCCGAGAGATCTAGCAGGATGAGAAATGTTGAACATCCTGCATCCATCTCCCGGTGGAGATCGTTGACCAAGACCACCAACGCCGTCTCGGTGCCATAGCCGGGGAGGAACCCAGATTGAAACGGGTCCAGGAAACCGATGCTATCTAGATGTGCCTGGAGCTGGATTGCCACCGCCCGTACAATAGCCTTCCCTAAAAAGGGAAGGTTAGAGACAGGTCGGTAACTGGTGAGGGCATCCACGTCTAAAGATGGTTTCTTCATCAGGGGGCGCACCACAGCCTCCTTGAGACTGGGCGATAGCCTCCCCTGTTGCAAGGATGCGGTAACAACTCTCACCAGCACTGTCCCCAATGTCTCCCTGGAGGCTTTCACCAACCAGGACAGGCATGGGTCAAGTTAACAAGTGGCCCTCACAGACCCCAAGACATCCGCCGCATCGGCCGGCGTCACTTCCAGAAACTCCTCCCACAAAGATGGACCAGGCGGGGCCTCCAGCACCTCGCGGTCTCTACCTACTGCCCCTAATCCAGCATCAAAAAAATCGGTCTGAATCCGAGCAATCTTGTCTGCGAAGCAGGCGACAAACTCCTCACAGAGGGCCTGGGACAAGTCCCCATCCAGGTGGAGCAAGGCCGGACTGACCAACCCCCGCACCACCCGAAACAGCTCCACCGGGCATGACTTCGCAGATGCTATGAGGACAGCAAGGAACTCCTTCCTTGCTGTCCTCACAGCCTCAACATAGGACCGCAAATGGGCCCTATGGAGAAGACGGTTGGAGCCAGATCGAGTCTGACGCCAGTGTCGCTCTTGCCTCCTGCCTACACGCATCATACACTGCAGCCCCTCAGTAAACCAAGGGGCCCTGCAGTGACAAGACCGAGGCAGAGGGCGTCTCAGATCCACCCTGTCAATGGCCTCCTCCAGCATGGTGTTCCAATGCTGGACTAGCTCATCCACAGAGTGACCGTCCAAGTCCAAGGTTAACTCCCTCAGGACCTCTTGGAACCGCTGGGGTTCCATCAGCCTCTGAGGGCAGACCATCCTAACTGGTCCTTCCTCCTTCTGAGGGGGGTGTACGGAGAGATCGGCCTGAAGGAGATAATGGTCCGTCCATGACAAGGGCACTGCTGTAACCTCCCCCACAACTGGACCCCCTGCCTCAAGGCCAGAACCGAAGATCAGGTCGAGGGTATGCCCCCCCACGTGGGTCGGGCAGATAACTTCCTGGGACAAATCCATGGTTGCCATGGCGGCCATGAATTCTTGCTTCGCCCCAACAAGGCCGGCATCGGCGTGGACGTTGAAGTCCCCCAGGACCAAGGCCAGCTCTGCTAGAGCGGTAAGGGATGCCGCTGGGGGCATTAGGGGGGCATTCACACTGATTCACACATGACCGAGGCTGGTCCCAAGTAAGGTCACGCGCTCTGTGAGGATAATGCCCATCAGGATAGAGTATGGGTCTTTACCTCTAATTAAAGAGAACAGACTTCTATTATCATAAGGCGTGGTAACACCAGGAAGCCAAGGCCTGCCCCTACAATCCTGAATCCACACACTTGGGGGTTGATAGGCAGGCAAGCAGCAATGTGAGGACTAGTGATGGGGGAAGGGAAAAGGGGTCCCACAGAAGGGTAAGGGATGGGGGAGTTCACACAGGGTGAGAAAGGGTAGCTCAGGGAAGGGGGAAGGTAAACACGGGGACACTCCCGCAATCTCAAAAGCACACTCACTCACAGATGTCATCCTGGGTCGAAGGAGGGGAAGGTTCAAACACATGGGGCTCTAGAATTCATGCGTTCCACAACCAACTCTGCAACAAACAGCTCAAGCGGGGGGCCGGTCTCTCTGTAATCAACAGCACCGCTGTCTCTGCGGCACTGGTTCTTAAGCCTCAGGCCCATCCCCTGTGCATGCCCTCAGGCACTCTGAGTGCTGCAACAGGGGTGGGGGAAGTTCCACATTGTGCCGCAAAGTTGGGATGTGGCTACCGGCCAAAGCCTGGACTCGGTGGGTGGTATTTCTGCCGAGGGCCTGGAGCCTGTGCCCCCAAGGGGGGTGGGGCAAGGGTGCATTGGGGCTGTCCCTGATACTGCCAGGGGGAACCCCGGTGGAGTTGGGACCCCCCACGGGCGGCAGAGCTGACAATACCGCCCCCTCGAGTCGGCCAGCAAGGGGGCCGGGGGGGGGGCCGGGATGAGATGGGTGACGTAAATGAAAGGAGCGAAGAAGCCGAGGGGCATGGACTTGAGAGGCAGGCTCCCAGGAGCGATCATCGGATCTGTAACCAACCCAATTCATTAGATAGTGTAATTTACCACGCAGCAGTCGGGAATCCAGGATGGTGCAAACTTCGAGCTCCGGGCCAGCGGCTGTGAGAGAGGGTCCGATCGACGTATAGGGCCCGCCCTTTTAAGGAGGGAGACATGAAAGGTGGGGTGTATGCGAACATGGGAAGGGAGTTGGACGGTATAGGTGACGTCGTTAACTTGACAAAGAATGGGATATGGCAAGATATACTTGACATCTAACTTAGAAGATGGGCGAGCGGAGGGATAGTGCCGACGGCCGATCCACACTAGATCACTGGGGCGGAGGGGGGAAATATCATGGCGGTGTTTGTCCACTTGGGTTTTATATTGTTGCCGTGTTTGGTGGAGTACTCATCGGGCAATTGTTTCAGCTTCCTGAATTTGTTGAGCAAGGGCTCCTGCAGCTGGCACTAATGGAGAAGGGGATTCAACTGTTCCGATCTGCGGGTGAAATCCATATGTGACGAAAAACGGAGAAGTTCCTAAGGAGGCGTTTGGGGCATTATTATAGGTAAATTCGGCCAAGGGGAGCCACATATACCAGTCATCTTGTAAATGGTTTATATAACAGAAAAGATATTGTTCCATATTTTGATTCATCTGCTCGACCTGGCCGTTGACTTGGGGGTGATAAGCGGTGGTTGGTTTTATCGTCACGTGGAGTGCTTGAAAGAGGGCCTTCCAAAAGTGTGAGGTGAATTGCATTCCCCGGTTGCTTATTATTTCTTGGGGACAGCCACGTAGTTTCAGCACATGGCGAATAAACAAGAGAGCCGTGCTTTTGGCTGTGGGAAGTCTCTTATAGGCGATGAAGTGGGCTAATTTCGTAAAGTGGTCCACAATGACTAGAACTGTCCTTTATTGTCGTGACGGCGGGAGTTCCACAATGAAGTCAAGCCCAATGTGACGCCAGGGACCAGGAGGCACAGGGGTTAACTGCAGCAATCCAGCTGGAGTACGACAGGTAATTTTCGTATGAGTGCAGGCAGACCAGCTGGTGACATGTTGTTGCACGTCTCGACTAAGCATAGGCCACCAAAAGTCTCTTTGGATCAATTGTAATGTTCGTTCGGCCCCAGGGTGTCTGGTCGTAGGGGCTTCATGGTGTGCCCACAAAATGTGGGCCTGGCAAGAAGGAGGCACTACTATGCGTCCACTTCGTATGTGGATTCCGTCTTGTGTAGTAACTCCGGGCTCACCAATCGGGGGGAGTTCATGGGGAGAAGATTCTCGGAGGTCTGCAAGGGAAAGGTAGGTGGCAGAAAAAGTATTTTCCTCCAAGATGCGTGCGAAAGTGGTGGGAGGGATGGGTCAGTCCTCATTGTATCGTGACAAGGCATCAGCTAAGACATGCAATCGCCCTAGTCGGTATCGTATGTGAAAATTGAAACGGGCAAAGAATAGCGCCCAACATGCATGGCGGGCATATGAGTAGTTTGCAGGAAAGTGAGGTTCTTATGGTTGGTTATGACCATGACAGGTTGGCGACTGGTGAGCTCCCCACAGGTAATGCCGCAAAACTTCAAAAGCTACCTTAATAGTGAGAAGTTCCCGTTCAAGGATGTTGTAATTGCGTTCAGCCAGTGTCAGTTGCCTGGAATAATAAGTGCAGGGTAACAAAATGTCAGCCTCATGTGCGGCTTATAAAAGCACTGCCCCAATTTCCCTGTCCCCCTATAGTTCCATGGTAACCTGGGCCCTTATTGATTCTGGGGCATTGGGTAACTTTATTGACATTGAGCTTGACCATGCACGAGATTTCCCCACTCACCTCAAAGAGGTTCCAGAGCCGGTCCATTCCATCAATGGTTACCACCTAGTCTCAGGACCAGTAATCACCTGCACACACCCCTGAAGGTGCACAATAGGGAATCACTCCAAACTTATAACCTTTGATGTTGTCTGCACCCCCCTTTTTTGAGTAGTCCTCAGGGCCCCATGGCTACGAGACCATGATCCGCATATCATATGGTCAAGGAAGCTTCTTCGTTTCACCGCTCCTCAATGTCAGCATGGTTGTCTGTGTCCTGGACCACGAATGAAGGGGCGTGCCACCGAGACTTCCCTTTTACCCCCTCAGGCCATGATGCTTCCTGAGGCCTACCAAGACTACCAGGACGTTTTTAGTAAAGTACGTGCATCGGAGTTGCCACCTCATCATACCTACAATTGTCCTACTGACCTCCTCCCCGGGAAGGAACCCCCATTTGGCCAGATTTACGCCCTAGCGGAGCCAGAATTTCAAGCCTTGTGACAATACCTAGACGAAAGTCTTCAAAAAGGCTTCATCCATCATTCCAGTTCCCCCACAGGAGCACCCATCTTCTTTGTAGCCAAAAGGACGGTGGCCTCAGGCCCTGTGTGAATTTTAGGGGGCTCAACAGTATTACCATCAAGATCTGATACCCACTCCCGCTCATTTCGGAATTGCTAGATTGGCTCCAAGGTGCGCAAATATTTACAAAACTTGATCTGCGAGGAGCCTACAATTTGTTGTGTGTCCGTCGAGGGGATGAATTGAAGACTGCCTTTTGCACATGCTATGGACTAATCGAATATCGAGTGATGCCGTTTGGCCTTGCCAATGCGCCAGCCGCCTTCCAGCATTTCATCAACGACATTTTTTGGGACATTCTTGACATTTATGTAATGGCCTACTTAGATGACATACTTTTTTATTCGTCCACCGTAGAGCAGCATGTGCGGCACGTCCGAGAGGTACTATGCCACCTCCGAACACATAAACTGTATTGCAAGAGGGAGAAATGTTTTTTCCACATTACTTCTGTCAATTTCTTAGGCTTTATTATCAGCCCCGTGGGGGTAATGATGGACCCGCAGAAGGTTGAAGCCTTACAACGTTGGCCCCCACCCAAGGCCGTGAAACCTTTCCAGCAATTTTTGGGAAGCACCAATTATTACCAGCAGTACATTCCCAACTATTCCAAATTCACCACACCACTCACGCAGTTGCTGAAGAAGGACCAATGAAGGGGTCCTTCAATGAAGGACCCCATTGGTAGGCGTGCCAATGGGGGTCAGACCAATGATTTAGTTTCGAATTCTTGAAAACGGCCTTTACGACTGCCCCCTTGCTACAGCACCCTAACTTCACCGAGCTGTTTCATGTGAAAGCAGACGCATCGGGACGGGGAAGGCATAGCACAAAAAAAAGTAAGGGCGCCCAAGCCATCAGACACCTGCGAGAAAGTCAGGCTACAAGTAGCCCAAACCCCCTCCCAACAGCTGGCAACCCATGGGCAGCTGAACCGTCAACAACCAAGGCATGGCCTAGTCAGCCGAAGAAGCACCATGGGGCAGAATCAACTGCCGAGTCCTCCACACATGGGTTTTGTTTTTCTTTTGCTTCCTTCGCTTGTTTAAGAGGGTTTACACCCACTTTCTAGACTGACATAGAAAAGCCAAGGAGAGCTACTTCCAAAGAAGTACGCCAACCTCATGAAGTCAGCTGAGGGTGAGAATGAAATGCCTAAATAAACTATTCTCCTGGTTCAATGCTCTTCTGAGCCTTCTTCTCCCTCTTTAGTGTCATTTGCTTTTATGGTGCCTCATAAAATGCTTTTAAAGAAAAATTTAAATGAATTTTTAGCTAGTAGGTTGCCCTGTAAATTAGACACATAAACATGCAAGACCTACTTAACTTGACACTTCTTATATTTGAGTCCTTGTTCCCCACAGTTGCCAGACCGGTCTCCTCGCGTATTCACTTCTTTGAAGCAACTCAGTGGAGCCTGTTTTGCATCTGCAAGGGCAATGGGGAAAATATAAGTCAGTTATAGCATCACAGGAAAGGTACATCATCTGTTTTACGAACGTGCCAAATCATTTTAAAGCTCTCAGAAGGAACAGTTACATATGCCTTTCTGTCTCTACTCGTCCCATTCACTCTGTCATCAAGCAGGCTATTATTGCCCCATCCCCAAAGAACCCACTCTTCATCCCTCCATCCCCTCCAACTATCACCTGACTTCACTCCGCCACTTCACTTTCAAGCTCCTTGCTACCCGACTCTTGACTTCTTCTCCTCCAATTCCACTCTTCAATCTGGCTTCACTCTTCTCCATTCAGTGGAGACCACACTCACCAAAATTATGAAATACTTCCTCGTAGCCACGTCTACACTCCTCCCGTTTGACCTCTGGACAAACTCATTAAATTTCCTAGCTTTCACCATCACCTGTATGCTGATGCCCCTCACCTCTCTCTCTCCACTCCCACTTACCCTGTCTCCCTCCATCCAGCCTGGCATCTACTGTCTTTCTTACTTCACCGCTTGGATGTATAGAGCTGATGTGGCAACAGCTGTGGCCGCGCCCCGATTCCATTCTGCCATTTCGGAATTGTCCTTGCCACACCACAGCTTTTCTGCTGACATTCTGCTAATTCCGCCGACATTCTGCAAATTCAGAAACTATCGGAAAAATTGCGGAATTGTCGGAAACTGTCAGAAAACCACTGTTCCGTTATTTTGTGGCACTGGCGGAATGGCAGAAGTAGCAAAAATGGCATGTTTCCGCTATTTGTGAAGCTTGTGGAGTAGTAGAATGAAATTAGCGGAACTGCGGAAGTAGTGGAATGAAACTAGCGGAATGAAAGCCTCTTCCACGCCGTACCACTAATTGCGGAAACGCTGTTTCTGGTGGAAATAGCTACCGCTGTGACTTTCCGCTACAGCCCTATGTATCACCAGAATCTCAGCCTTAATATGTCTAAGGTCTTTTTCAAAGGGGCACAGCTGAGGGGTGGGTCAGTGGAGATGGGTGGATATAGGGATAGGAATGGGTGCCAGCCAAGCAGTTAATGGAGGATCATAGAAGGTCACGGCTCCCATATCCCACACCTCACCCACCCAACCCAACACGCAACACACGGGCAACCACTACACTGATCGGAAGCAAAACTACACCCAACAGTATGATGTGGCAACATGGTCAACTGAGGGCAAATGAAGCAATAGCAAATGTCACTGCCCATACCCAATGACACACTAGGTGAGTGGGGGAAGAAGAACTGGGGAAGGCATAGCACAAAAAAAAGTAAGGGCGCCCAAGCCATCAGACACCTGCGAGAAAGTCAGGCTCCAAGTAGCCCAAACCCCTCCCAACAGCTGGCAACCCATGGGCAGTTTATGGAAAAAGGGGAAGGCAGAAGGGGATCACAGGAGAATAGAACTGTGCCGGGGGGCACGAGGCTGTAATGCCCCCCTGCCAAGCTAATGGGACAGCAAAACGCACACGTCCCCAAACACAGGACACAATGGGTGGGAACAGACAGAAATCAAACCCAACCAGAATACCATTGCAACTCCACCGCAACATTTGCAATGCATGGTGCAGGGATGCACAGGGCAATAGTACAGCCCCACAGCATGCAGTGGGAAGCTCAAGGTGGTACCATAGTGATCCCAAAGGGGACAAACTCCATTAGAATTAACACCCAGAATAAACACACCTGCTGCCCAGGGGAGTCACCCAAAGTGACAGGGATCCCAAGGGAACAAGATGCAGAACGACCCACACAGCAAACAGCAAAGACAGGGGCCACTGGAGCAGACAAACCGGGGCTGCACCGATAACAGTACAGCACCACAAGGATGGCGGAACACACAGCGACAGACCCAGGGCAATCCCTGAAAACACCCCACACCTGCCTGAGGAGACCAGATCACCCCCTGTAGGAAGTATCACACGGACAGCGCTGTTGTGAAGCAAAATGAACAATATTTATTACAAACAGCTAAATGTAGCAAAGTAAAATAAAAGTAAAATAAAATAAAAACTGTGCTCAGAGGGGGGGCTGAGTCCCCCCCCAAAGAACCCCTTGTGTGTCCCCGGGGAACAATCAGAAAATAGAGATGACCCTGATGGAGCAATGGAAATATTACCGTCCTGTCTCGCTCCTCCCTTTTGCTTCCAAACTCCTTCAACGCGTTGTCTACTTCCGTTGCCTCGATGTCCTCTCCGCCAACTCCTCCTTTGATCCTCTCCAATCTGACTTCCACCCCCTTCAATCCACTGAAACCGCTCTTGCTAAGATCACCAACAATCTTCTTGTGGCTAAATCCAGCTGCCTTTACTCTATTTTGTCCTCCTTGATCTCTCTGCTGCCTTCAACACTGTTGACCACTCACTCCTGCTTGAATTGCTTCACACCCTGGGACTCCGGGACTCTGTCCTCGACTGGTTTTCCTCCTACCTTTCTGACCGCTCCTTCAATGTATCTCTTCCTAACTCTTCCCCCGCCTCTTCCCTACCCCTCTTAGTTGGGTTCCCAAAGGCTCTTTCGTTGGCCCTCTCCTCTTCTCTATCTACACCCAATCACAAGGTAAACTCATTGCCTCCCATGGTTTCCAATACCATCTATACGCTGACGACACTCAACTCTATCTCTCCACTCCTTCCCTCTCCCCCTCTGTTCAAGCTCGTCTCACCAATTGTCTCTCCGATATCTCCACCTGGATGTCTCAACGCCAACTCAAACTGAATATGATGAAAACTGAACTCCTGATCTTCCCTCCCAATCCTTCCTCTCCCTTTTTCCTGTCAATTGCCATTGACAGGGTCTCCATCCTCCCTGCCCCCAAGCCCATAGCTTGGGCTTCATCTTCAACTCGCACCTTACCTTTAAACCCTACATTGACTCTGTTGCCAAATCCTGCCACTTCTCCCTCCACACAATTGCTAAGATCCGCCCTTTTCTGTCTATCTCCTCTGCCAAAACTCTCATCCACGCCCTAGTAATCTCACGCCTTGACTATTGTAACCTCCTCCTTGCTGGTCTTCCCCGCTCTCACCGTTCTTCCCTCATCTCTGTTCAAAACTCTGCTGCCAGGATCATCCACCTAACCCGTCGCTTTGACCATGTGTAGCCTCCTCTCCTCCCTCCACTGGCTTACTCTTCCTGAGCGCATTCTGCACAAACTCCTTGTATTCACCTACAAAGTCCTTCACAACCGTGCTCCCCCCTACCTCTGCCCTGATCTCCCCCCGAAACCCTGCTCGAGCACACCGCTCCTCTTCCATCCCCTCCCTCACCCTCCCATGCCTCCCCTGCTCCCCCAGTCACATTCATCCCTTCTCCCTCACTGCCCCATATGCCTGGAACTCCCTCCCTGCCCTCGTCTGCCTGGCCCCCACCCTCCACTCCTTCAAGTCCCTCCTCAAACTCTTCTGCTCTGCCCTTCCTAACTCCTGCTAATCATTCCCTCCCAGGATTATCCCCCACCTGTTATCTGCAAACTCCTAATTTATTGTAACCAAGCCAAGAACATGTACCTGAGTTCTTGCAATCTCATGAATGTTGCATCCCTTGTCTCTCCCTCTGTTCCCCCTTCCCTGTCTCCCCTCTCCCTGTCTTTAGATTGTCAGTCCTTGGGTAGGGACCGTGTCTATTTTATTCTCTGTAAAGCCTCAGGTACATCGCTGGCACCATATAAATGCTAATAAAATAAAATAATAATAATAATAATAATAAATAAATAAATAAATAAATAAATTAAACAAACAAACAGGGAAAGCTCCGGCAGAAGGGATGTTTGATATCAAGAAGAGGGCAAGATCAGCTAAGATTAACCCCAGCAGGCAGGAGAACTGACCTGGCATTAAGCCCCAGCACACTATTCTCATTAGTGGGGGCCCCTCAAGGCCCAGGAAGTCAGCCAGACTCATGGTGACAGTCATCTAGGAACTGGCCGAGGGGTGGTTTCTCTTTAAGGGTGGGGGGATGTCTACCTCCCTGAGCATTGGCGGAGGCAACAACACTGAATAACAGCGCTGCAGCTGAGTGGGGCTGGGGACAGGGTTCGAGTCCTGAGGGCACCTTTGCTTGTGGTGGGGGTGTTATCTGCCTGCAGCACATTATTGTAATAGAGGGGATGCGAGGAGCTGAAACATCAGTGACTTGGCTTCTATAGAGGAGCCCAGTCCCTAGGATTGGCCCCCGACTGTACGGTAACTCACTCCACCCCAGGCAATGGTTGCCAGAAATGCAATTTTTTCCAGGGTGTCAATGCAGGTCCTGAAACATGCATTTTTATAAGTATCCTGTAAAAATTTGCATCTCTGGCAACCCTCCCCCAGGCCAATCTTGGAGAAGAAGGGAGAGGAGGAAAATTAGAGACCACTTAGTATTCCCTATTCCCACCCTTCATCGTCCAGAGTGGAGGTGTCATGGGGGGATAGGGGAAGAGGGGGGAAATGAGGAGAGAGGAGGGGGTGAGTTAAAGCCTTGGCAAGATATGCCCCTCTCTCAGGGTACCACGGGGAAGGTAACTCCCTCAGGGTCGTGTTTGGGCTTTCCCTCAAGAACTGAAGGCAACCCGGCTCATCACAGAGAGAGAGAGGAGGTCTATGCATAAGGCTCCTTGGGAAACACCAACAAATAACAATCACTGCACTCACGGGATCACACGGGTCCGGGGTCCGGTGCCCAAGACTGAGTGTGGAGGAAAAGGGTCCAGGAATCCAGGAGGTGATCAGGCAGGAGAGGGGAAGGAGGGGTGAGGACAGGGCAAGCATCCAGGAAGAAGGGAGGCGGTATGGAGGGGACAAGGAGCACGGGCAGGGAAGTGAGGGGGTTCCGGTAGGCAGAGATCACACACACTCTTCATGCAAACACGACTAGACAATGAGCAAGGAGGTGGGGAAACAAACAGCAAGGGAATGCAAGGCAGGGTCAAGCAGTTCAACGTGGAAACAACACACAGTACACACTCTCAATGGGGGCAGCCTGCGATTACCGGCGGGGCTCTGCTACCCCGCCAGTACTTTTATCCTGACGGGCCAGGTGCAGCCCCTTGGCATGGAGCCCTAGCTCCTCCCCCTACATCCTACATCCTGCACAGCCCCACCACCGCTGCATTGTGGTGGGGCTACGGTTGTTGGATTTGCTGCAGACGGCCGTAGGGTCTGTGCTGGGGCTGCCGCGCTGTTTGTGTTTCTTCTGGGTTGCCTAGCAACCCGTTTTGCGGCACGCTGCGGAGAAAGGCTATTACGCAACATGACAGGAGGAGGCATCCCAGCCCCTGAGTGAGCAGGGATGGGGGGAAGCTGGGGGCAAGGAGGGTGTGCAAGACAGCCGGCTGGCCAGTTAGTCAGGTTCCTTAACTCCGCACCAACGAGCAAGCCGGGTTCCTTGGATCTGGTTCTCTCCCTCCTTACTCTGGCACATGCAGGATTAACCTGACTTTTCTCCAGGGACTTTTGAAAACTGGCTCCCCCCTGTGCATGAGGGGAGAGGAGTGAGCTAGGAAGTTGGGCTCCTTTATCCTGCAAATTCTAGAATGGGGAGGGGCCCAAACAGCTTTGCTCTGCCCTGCTCAATTTCTCCTCTCAGATGTGGGGAGGAATCAGCTAGGCCTGAAGCGAGATAACAGGTGCTCTTTTCCCATTAGGGAATACTGACTATTTGGGAGCGAGGAGGAAATCTACTGTCATTTTTATCATTTTTCCTGATTTTCCTCTATTTTCTGCCACTTTCGTAATTTCTGGTAGTTTCCGGTAATTATGGTAATTTTGAGTAATTTCCAATATTACCAATAATACCTGAAATTACAGAAAAATACCGATAATACCGGAAATTACCAAAATTTACTGGAAATTACCAAAATGTGGAAAATAATGAAAAGTGTCCAAAATGGCAGTAGATTTCCTCCTCACGCGAATGAAGGCGAAAGAGCTGTTTCCATCGGAAACAGCACTCACGGAGATTTTTTGTTTTAGCTCTAGAATCAGCCTCCACCCCACCCTCAACTTCATGCAGGAGCGAGCTTGGTCCTGTCTGTGTGTCCATCCTCCTTTGGGGGGGGGGGAAAGGGGGAGGAGAGTGAGATCTCCCTTGGGTCTGAGTGGGTAGGTGCGGGGTGTGTAAGAGTGGGAGCATGTACGCGGTGGGGTGTGTGTGTAAGAGAGTGAGAGAGAAAGAAGGTGGTAGGGTGTTTGTGTGAGACAGCATGTGTGTGGTGTGTGTGTGTGTTAGAGGTATTCGTGCGTGCGTGTGAGAGATCACTTGTGTTTGTGTTTGTGTGTGGTGTGTGAGTGTGACAGAGAGTAAGTGTGTGTGGGAGTAGAAAGTGGGTGCGTATGAGAGAGATCACATGTGTGAGAGAGCATGTGTGTGCGTGTGGTGAGAGAGAGAGCACGTGTGTGTGAGAGAGATGGTGCGTATGAGAGAAAGAACAAACAATCAGTGTGGGGAATTGTTAACAATGAAATAGAATTGATATCTTAACTATAATAAATCTGACAACCATAGTGTGATTATCAGTTATATATATATATAAAGCTTTATTCCACATAGGCTATTGACATGTTTTGACTCATACATGTTCTTCAGAATCAACTCAGCTGGGCATATCCAAACTATGTATTTATTTATTTATTTTATTTATTTATTTATTTTCAGCCATCCAAACCCTAACCCTAAACAGGGTTGAACTCTTGGCTGGTGTTTTTGCAGGTTTTTTGCAGGTCTCCCCAGCTGAGGGTTGTTAAGTGGATATGCCCAGCTGAGTTGACGCTTCGCCAGCCTTTTGGAAGAGCATTTAAAGTGGGGATGTTCCGTGCAGCAGTCTGTTTCACTAGCAAAAGGAAGTCTTCCTTGTAGGGGCTCCTTGGTGACCTTGATTGGAAGTAAGAGTCTCTGTGGTTTTTGTCAGTCAGGGTGTTGTTTATTAAATGGTAGAATTGGATGTTTTTGTTTTTATTTTTATTTCAGATCTTTTGCTGCCTGCTGAGTGACTTTTATAGTGGAAGTATAACTCATGTGGAGTTGAGCCATATTATTTACCCCAAGCAGGTAGGATTGAGAGTTTGCGACAACTGATGATTATTTCGGTGTCGGTAGTTTGTTTGTTTATTATATTTTTTAGATATTAAGATTAAAGTGTTAGTTGACTATGAGCTACTGGTTTGTTTTGATTTTATTTAGATTTGGTTCCATTGTGAGGAGCTTTGTCATTCCTCTTGATGTTATTTTGGAATTTACAAAAGACACTGGGTGATTTTGGGGGGTTGGTTTTTTAATTTATATGGGGGATTAAGCATTGGAATATTATATTCTATTTTACGCTAATATGGCAAGACTAGTAGATATATGTATTTTATATTTTAAAAAATATATGTTTATAGGCTTGTGTGTGTGTATATATATATATATATATATTACTCATTACTTCGTCATATTTGAGATATTTTCGATGACATACAGAGAATTGTGTAATCTCTTTTGTATTTGTATATGATATACAGAGGATTGTGTAATCTCTTTTGTAATTATTTGTATTTTGTTTTGGAATTGTCTACAAGGATATCCAAGCTATTCTGAAGAAGACGTATGAGTCGAAACATGTCAATAGCTTATGTGGAATAAAGCTTTTTATACATATAACTGATAATCACACTCTATGGTTGTCAGATTTATTATGGTTAACACATCAATTCTAATTCATTGTTAACCATTCCCCACACTGATGGTTTGTTATTTGTCTATGTTGCTCACTGGGGAATTTGGTTTTTGAAGTTAGTATCCCTGGTGTTGTATGGGTGTATGAGAGAAAGAGCATGCGCGTGTGAGAAAGATAGTGGGTGTATGTGAGAGAGCATGTGTGTGTGTGAGAGAGAGAGACACGTGTCTTGGGGGCGCATGTGTGAGAGTAGGTGTGCGCGGTGGGTGTGCATGTAACATAGAGAGGGGGGTGCACGTGATAGAACGCGTGTCCGGTGCATGTAGGTGGAAGTGGCACGGCCAACCTGCCGTGGCCCAGACTCCTGCCCCACCACCCACACAGTCCAGCAGCTGCCACCGAACTGCTCAGTTTCCTAGGGATCGGGTAATTCTACTGTGTATTTCTACAAATAATGGTATGTCTTACTTTTCCCAAACAGGGCTGTGCAGTGAGTATGGAGTTCATGGCATACTGCGCGGTAACAGCGGCTTTCTCTGCCGCACGGAGTTCCGTCTTGCTTGTGCACATCCGGCGGGCACTTGCTTGTAGTCCCGTTGCAGTACTCAGGAAGATCACACTCCTCAGCACTTTTTCTACATATTTTTCCTGTCTTCATAAACTGTAAAAAACAATAGTTTAAGGTTCTCAATGAGATTTGTTTCCACAGGCCCATTCCACATGCTGTGATACATCCTGCCTTTGACAGTACAGAGATGGTGAGCCACATTCGTCTGGTGTAGGACAATAATAGGGGTGTGCATGTCGTTTTCGTTACAATAACAATAATGAAAATTGTTGTTTCATTTTCATTATTGCAATAACAAAAACCAAAGCCGAGAATAATGTCAATGATGTAAATAACAACTGAGAATACCAAAACTGATATCTGAGAATACCAATATCGATACCAATTATTGATAGTGATACTAATATTGATAATGATACCAAAAACCATACCAAAAATGATAACAAACATGATAACGAAAACATGAACAATAACAAAAACAAGAAATGAAAATGACAATGTTGTTTTCATTTTTGTTATTATTAGTGCTGTGGCAGTTGGGTTTTGGAGGGAAAATGCGGAGAGGTGAGGAGGGAGCAGACATCTTAGAACCCTAAACAAGGGTTGAACTCTTGAACCGTGCCTGTGTTGGGAGGGGCGAGCAGCTCAGCAGTGTCTGATGGATGTATCACTGGCCAATGAGCAGTGCAATCAGCCCCCAGCAGTCTCATGGCACTCTGTGATTGCTCAATGCCTGCTGCCTCTGACAACCAATCAGGGGGGCTCTAGGGAAGGG
>QEPC01001076.1:34007-55099 GCA_003113815.1 Sphenodon punctatus | reverse complement strand
TTCAGGAAGGGGGAGCCAGTGAAGGGAGAGGAGGAGAGGCTGCACATGGTCGAAGCGACGGGCAGAGTGAATGACCTTGGCGGCGGAGTTTTGGATTGCGATAAGGGGGGACAGGTGAGAGCGAGGGAGGCCAGCAAGTAGGAGGTTGCAGTAGTCAAGGCGAGAGATAACCATGGCATGAACAAGGATTTTGGCCGAGGAGATTGAGAGAAAGGGGTGGATACGGGCAATGTTGTGGAGAGCGAATCGGCAGGATTTGGCCACAGAGTCAATGTAAGGTTTAAAAGAGAGGTGCGTGTCAAAGATGAAGCCACATGAAATTATACCCAGATGTTTGTGTCTCTGTCACAGTTATTTTGTATGTGGGTATTTAGGTAGGTGTGGGTGGGGAGTTTTACTTGCTTTCCTGTCTCACCTCAGTCTCTAGACCACCTCCCAGTTGCCATCATTCCACTCACGGAGATGGCCCCCAGGTCTTGGCCTAGATTCTGTCTGTGCCAAGGGTTCTGTACCATGGCCACCAATGTCTGCTGCTTCCAGTGCCAAAGGCTCCTAGGCCAGGCCTATATGTGGCATGACACTGTTCTGTACATTGGAGAACAACGGTTCTGTACCCTGGCAACCCACTGTCTGCTGCTGTCTGTGTCAAGGGTTCTGTACCCCAGCTTGCCGCCAAGCTCAAAGCCTGCCTCAGCCCACCTTCCCACCTCTCATGCTAAGGTTCCTGTCCACCCGACCAGGTTGCTGCCAAGAAAGAAAGAGAGAGAAAGAAAGTCTCCCCACTGCTAGAAGGAGAGACAGACATGATACCACCCATGCTGTCACCTGCACTATATGGCCAGAGAGAGAGAGAGAGGGGGGGAGAGAAAGAGAGGCTCCCCACTAGAACAAGAGAGATGGGGTGGAGGGGAGGCCAGTTCTGCCACCTGCCAGAACCAGGAAGAACTTCCATCTCTGCTCATGTGCCCGATGCCCACACCCAGCAGCAAACCTACCAGAATGAGATGGAATATGACACAACATATTATATGTGCCTGCCTGCCTGTGTGCACTCCTGTACCTGCTGCTACCACCTATTGCACAATTGAATGAAGTGTGCCCAACCATGCACTAATTCTAGGGAAATAATTATCATTAAACTCACATAGGCTGTCATTCCATTGTACCTGAATCAGTCATCCCTGCCCATCCCAGGAACCATCAACGAGATTCTGGGACCATTATTCCAGTCACTGGGGGCTGCATTCCATTCCACTGCATCCAGAAGTCCGGTGCACACATGCCAGCCATCCTGCCCCCCCCCCCAACAGCCTACTCCTCTGCACCCACCCGCGGATGCCCGCTGAAGCTGCTGGAAATAAAGCCCCTCCGACCACCAGCTCCCGCCGCCTGCTGCCCGCTGCCAAGGAGCCTATCTCGCTTTCTCTCTGGCACACCCACGCAGACACAAGCCCTGCCCCTCCTGGGGGGCTATCTGCAAGTTGAGACCCTGCTGCTTCCTACACATCTTTGGGTTAATACCTTAACTACGCTACATGTGGAGCCAGCCAGATGCTGCTGGTAGGGATCGACAAGCTGTATGAGATTTTGTCACCTGCCTTCCAGAACTTCAGGTCAAGATTGGACAGGTCAAATGAAGCTCGTAACAACAAATACAACAACTTTTATTACAACTATTTAAACAACAACAAGAACAGCAACAACAAAACAACTACAATATTATGAAACCAAAACCAAACTTTAAAGGAAACTTAATAAGGGAAACTATTAGTCTCTGGGCCTGTCCCCAGGGACTTGGGGGAAAGGCAAAATGTGTTGGGGGCAGCACAGGGCTGAGGGGCAGCCACCTTGTGCTCTCCCATTTCATAGCCGTGGGCAACGGCAAACTCCAGGGCCCCTTCCAAGTCTTGATGTCACCTGGAGACTGCCTGGTGGTAGAGTTCCAGGCGTTCCATCTCAGCAGAGACTTACTGGGAGTACGCCTCCACCTTCTTTTTCTCCACCTCGAGCACCTGGAACTGTTCCACCAGGCGGTTCTCCAGGCAGCGTACCCCCAACATCATTTGTCAGGCCTCTCCATTTTGGCCCGAAAGGTCTTGGCCACAGCAGACTCCCAGGGTCCGGGGGACTCCACATCGGGGCTGGAGGAGGGGGAAGGGCTTACATGCTGTCACTTCCGGGTTGCCTTCCCCGCTTCTTCTGGCGCTGTTGCTCAGACTCCACGGCCACGGCAGAGTCCTCCTGCCACCTCACCGTCTGGCCGTGGAGCTTTTCAATAAGGGCAATTAGCCCTGATGTGGTCCCCTATCTCTGCCTCCTTAATCTTTTGTCACAGATCTAAAGAGCATAAAAAGATAGGAACATAAAAAGTGCCATACTGCATCAGACAAATGGTCTGTGTCAAACCCTGCTTGCATTCTGTCTCCACAAGTGGGTGGGTAGTCAATCTCTCTCTGCAGGGGACTTTCATTCCTAACAGGTCATAGGGAAATCCATTCCCTGTTATTCCAGCCCCCGTGCCTTACCTTGCAGACGGCGATTCCGTCACCCTTGTCATAAAACCTCCAGACATCGGAGCGGTTTGTCTGCCGACTCTCTGGGGGTGGCACTGGCGAGTCCAACCTCCGCCTGGGTGTCCTACGTGGCGGGGCACCAGCACTGGCATCTGATTCCTCTCTGAAACAGGAACACATAAACAACACCTAAGTAATATCATGCATTCATGATGATGCTTCTAGTCCTCCCTCCTTGGGGTGCTAGGGATGGCAACGGGAGATGGTGACCCTGGCTGGCACATGCAAATCCTGCCCTCCTTGGGGTCCTAAGGATGGCAACTAGAAAGACCCTTGCTGGCAAGTGCAAATCCTGCCCTCCTTGGGGTGCTGCTAGGGAGCGATAGCAATGGAGAGACCCTGGCTGGGACGTGTAAATTCTGCCCTCCCTGGGGCACTAGGGATGGCAACTAGAAAGACCCTGGCTGGCTGGTGCAAATCCTGCTCTCTTTGGGGCGATAGGGATGATACCTAGAAAGTCCCTGGCTGGTATGTGCAAATCCTGCCCTCCATGGGACGCTAGAGATGGCAACAGGAAAGGTCCTGGCTGGCACGTGCAAATCCTGCCCTTATTTGGGGATGCTAGGAAGGGATGGCAACTAGAGAGTGGAGACCCTTGCTAGGGATGGCTGGCAGGCACATGTTTGGGTGGGGGTGCTGCTCGTGCCTGACTGATGGAAGAGCCCCCCACTACAGTGCCCTCTCTCTCTGTGGCAGACATCTGCTGCCACCTGCTGATGCCCACTGTTTGTGCCTGACTGATGCCCACCACCAACGCACGCACCCGCATGCCAGTGAGCTCGCTCTAACGGATAGAACCTTAAGTTTCTTTTCTTGTCCTCAAAGTAAAAAAAAAAGTTTTCAAACCTGGCAGCTGTGGCAGCAGCACCTCCTGTGTCCGCCGGCTCTAGCTCCTCCTCCACCACCGAAGGTCCAGCAGTGACCAGAGGAACCTCTTCCTCCACCACTGGCTCTGCCACCTTGGCCTTCCCCCAGGCCTGGCGTTTAATGGTGGTGGCACTGGTCACCTTCTTCTCTCTTTTTTTTTAAACACACAGCCCACTTCAACCGGAAGTTGCGCTGTTGGGTATTTTACCAGAATTAAACATAATAAAGGAAAGAAAAATGGCATGTCAACAACTCCGACTAGCAGCGATCTATACTATCGTGTGTAACTGGAAATCGACTACTAAACCATCTGTAAAAAAATGGAAACAAAGACTTTGGTTGACACTTATCATGGAGTGGATCCAGGCAGAACTACAGATGGATTTGGAAGGCTTCTAACACTGTCTGGAATTGTATTTGGGACTTAATTCAACAAGGGTATGATTATGTTTAACAAAAATTTGATTTAGTTATTGCATAGGTGTTTATGTTAGAATGGGACTGATGCTGTAACCTTAGGTTCCTTAAAACAATTCTGAATGATTCAATGCTATAACTTGGGGGGGGGAAACAATAAAGAGAATTTTTTAAAAAAATACAAAAATGAAACACACAGTCAACACACACAGCACCCACCAACACTCACCAACCAGTCAAACCAAAACCAACACAAACCACACAGCCAAAACACACAAATCACAACCAAACACCCAGCCAGCCACAACACACACGCTCTCACACACACAAGCGCAGCACGCACTCGAATTTCCGGTTTTCAGCGCAATCACGGGCTCTCGTGATACTTTTTCCAAACAACCGAACTGAACACGACCGAACTGAACGTGGCAACCAAACCGAACGGACAAACCGGACTGAACAGAACTACCGAACCCGAACCGCGATCTGTTTGCACATCCCTATTATTTATATCTTTTCATGCAGGTCATGCCATTAATGCAACATGTTCTTTACAACTGCCAGGTTGCCTGGATATCACAGATAGGGGAGATCCATACCATAAGTGATGTCAGATTCCAGGTAGGACGAGACAAGGTGGCTCCAATGCTGAATTGAAATAGGTATCTGTTTCAAATACATTTCCATTTCATTTTTTTTTAATCCCAGCCTTTTAAAAAATAAATTTAAAAAAAAGTCTAATGCACATGCACAAAATGGCTGCCACTCTTATCCCCGCCAACCTTCTGGATAAGAGTGGTCACCATTTGTGCATGTGCAAGTCAGCCCGGAGGCCATTTTGCACATGCATATGGCTTCTTCTTAAAAAATAATAATTTAAATCATCTGATGCCCATGCATCAATCAGAACAGGTGAACCATGATCGGGCAGTTCACCCGATTGGAATGGGTGAACTGCCTATCCCAGATTGAAAATCCGAATGTGCGAAATTCCACATTCACCCTTAGTGCCTTACCAGCTGGGGAAAAGATGCACAAGCTTCTTCAGGCAACAGCCTATTTTATCAGATGCTTATGAAACAGACTAGCAAACTAATTCTGCTGTTTGGTCACTAAAAAAATGTTTTCCAGTACTGGAGGGGTTATTTATGGGAAGAAAAAAAATCACACATACATTAATTAAATCAATTAATCAATTCAAATGCCAGGTTTGAGTTTTTAAAAGTGGCTGAGTATCACTGAGATTAGGATTCAGTTAAACCAAATAAAGAAGCTGAACAATATTGGGCAAAATTCCCAAGCCCGAGAGTGATGCACCAACAGCTTCACAGGTGCGCACAAGGCTTTCCTACGTTGTGATTGGCTTCCGGAGCTGCAGCGCTGAGATTCTCCGCTCCTCCTCTACCCCCTCCCTCGCTCTCCTTTGTCTCCCCTGCTCCCCTAACCACCTTCGCCCCTTCTCCCTTATTGCCCCCCATGCCTGGAACTCCCTCCCTGCCCACATCTGCCTTGCCCCCTCCCTCCGCTCCTTCAAATCCCTCCTCAAAACCCACCTCTTCCTCGCCGCCTTTCCTNGGGTATCCTGTCCTGCTGACCAACCAGTGTCCCCAGCAAGCGGGTGTTCTCTGTGGTGGGGGACATTTGCTCCCCACACCACCTGAGACTGGGGGCCAAGTTGGTGGAGCAGTTGTTGTTCCTAAAGGTGAACCTTCCGCTGCTGCAATTCCCCAAGCTGCCCCTGGACAAGAAGTGATGGTTCAGTGGCACATGCCATCCCATGCCAGAGGCAGTCGGGACGGGTCTCCTCCTCCTTCTCCTCCTCAATCTGGGCTAGGGCTACTGCTCCTATGTTGCTGAGGTGCTGTTCCTCCCTCCCAATGCCTGGCACCTTCCCTGCCTCTCTCTCTCTCTCTCTCTCCCTCTCACATACTAGATGGCCTCAGCCACCTTATCTGACTGACCTCATGACGCAGGGTGACATTGGGCAACAAACTGTAAGTCTGCCAGCCGGCCTATGGCTTCACAATCTCAGCCCACCTATGTGACACTGACTGGCTCTCGCTCTCTTGCACTGCACAGTCTTTGTTAGCCTATCTGAGTCCCCTCCTGCCAAAGTCCCAGTCTGCCTGCCCTACTGCCTTTCATGCCATGCTGCATGTCTGCCCACTCAGGTTGCCGACAAGCTCAAAGTATAGCTCAGTCCGCCTTCCTGCCTCCCATGTCAAGGTGCCTTTTGGGTACCACCCAGGTTGCCTAGCTCAAAGGCTACCCAAGCCCGCCTGCCCTACTGCCTCTCATGCCACGCTGCCTTCCTGCCCAGGTTGCAAAGCTCGACCCCTGCCTCAGTCGGCCGGACTGCTTCTCATGCCACGCTGCCTGCCTGCCTGCCTGCCCTGGCAACCAATGTCTGCTGGTGCTAGTGCCTATGGCCCCCAGACGTATCTGCTGTCTGTGCCAAGAGTTCTGTACCCTGGAAACCAATGTCTGCTGGTGCTGCCAATGGCCCCCAGGCCTATATGCAGTCTGTGCCAAGGGGTCTGTACCCTGGCAACCCACTGTCTGCTGGTGCTGCCAATGGCCCCCAGGCCTATATGCTGTCTGTGCCATGGGTCCTGTGCCCAGGCAATCCAATGTCTGCACCAGCTGCCAATGCTGCCTCTTCGAAATCCAATGTCTGCTGCCAATGCTGACTCTGCTGTCTCTGCCATGGGTTCTGCACCCTGGCAATCCAATGCCTGCTGTTGCTGCCAATGCTACCCATGTTGTCTGTGCCATGTGTTCTGGGCCCCGTCATTCCAGTCACAGAGAGCCATCATTCAACTGCATCAAGAAACAGCCACTCCAGCCCCAGGACCCACCGTCATGGGTCTGGGCCCATCATTCCTTGCACAGAGGCGCTGTCATTTAACCGCATCAAGAAACAGCCGCTCCAGCCCCAGGACCCACCGCCAGGGTTGTGAGACCAAGTTACAGGCAGGGAGGGCTGCCCCAATATCCATAAGCTGCTACTCTAGTCCCAGGACCCACTGTCATGGGTCTGGGGCCATCATTCCTCACACATCCTAAAAGAATCTTAAACTTCTCATTCAGGCCAGGATCCTTGTTCTGTGGCTTTGTCATGGTTATCTAAAAAGTGCCAGGGAACTTCCACCCTCTCCAGCCAGCAGGCACCTGCCCCTGCCCAGCCCCCTTAGCCCTGTCCCCTCATCATTCTTAGCCTGGAGTCTGGACCTCAATGTTCTTGGACTTTAAGGTGCTCACGGCTCCCGTTCATGGGGCCGTCAATAAAGTAATCATGCAAGGTGTGTAGATTAGCAAAGTCGTGCCAATGGGTGACAATCAGGGGTGAGAGGGATTGGTCACATTATTATTATTATTATTATTATAAACATTTATATAGCACCAGTTGTCTGACCTGGTGCTGTACAGAACATAGAATTTGACGCGGTCCCTGCCAGTGGCTTACAATCTAAAAGACAAAGGGGGGGGGGNGTCCCTGGCTGGTATGTGCAAATCCTGCCCTCCATGGGACGCTAGAGATGGCAACAGGAAAGGTCCTGGCTGGCACGTGCAAATCCTGCCCTTATTTGGGGATGCTAGGAAGGGATGGCAACTAGAGAGTGGAGACCCTTGCTAGGGATGGCTGGCAGGCACATGTTTGGGTGGGGGTGCTGCTCGTGCCTGACTGATGGAAGAGCCCCCCACTACAGTGCCCTCTCTCTCTGTGGCAGACATCTGCTGCCACCTGCTGATGCCCACTGTTTGTGCCTGACTGATGCCCACCACCAACGCACGCACCCGCATGCCAGTGAGCTCGCTCTAACGGATAGAACCTTAAGTTTCTTTTCTTGTCCTCAAAGTAAAAAAAAAAGTTTTCAAACCTGGCAGCTGTGGCAGCAGCACCTCCTGTGTCCGCCGGCTCTAGCTCCTCCTCCACCACCGAAGGTCCAGCAGTGACCAGAGGAACCTCTTCCTCCACCACTGGCTCTGCCACCTTGGCCTTCCCCCAGGCCTGGCGTTTAATGGTGGTGGCACTGGTCACCTTCTTCTCTCTTTTTTTTTAAACACACAGCCCACTTCAACCGGAAGTTGCGCTGTTGGGTATTTTACCAGAATTAAACATAATAAAGGAAAGAAAAATGGCATGTCAACAACTCCGACTAGCAGCGATCTATACTATCGTGTGTAACTGGAAATCGACTACTAAACCATCTGTAAAAAAATGGAAACAAAGACTTTGGTTGACACTTATCATGGAGTGGATCCAGGCAGAACTACAGATGGATTTGGAAGGCTTCTAACACTGTCTGGAATTGTATTTGGGACTTAATTCAACAAGGGTATGATTATGTTTAACAAAAATTTGATTTAGTTATTGCATAGGTGTTTATGTTAGAATGGGACTGATGCTGTAACCTTAGGTTCCTTAAAACAATTCTGAATGATTCAATGCTATAACTTGGGGGGGGGAAACAATAAAGAGAATTTTTTAAAAAAATACAAAAATGAAACACACAGTCAACACACACAGCACCCACCAACACTCACCAACCAGTCAAACCAAAACCAACACAAACCACACAGCCAAAACACACAAATCACAACCAAACACCCAGCCAGCCACAACACACACGCTCTCACACACACAAGCGCAGCACGCACTCGAATTTCCGGTTTTCAGCGCAATCACGGGCTCTCGTGATACTTTTTCCAAACAACCGAACTGAACACGACCGAACTGAACGTGGCAACCAAACCGAACGGACAAACCGGACTGAACAGAACTACCGAACCCGAACCGCGATCTGTTTGCACATCCCTATTATTTATATCTTTTCATGCAGGTCATGCCATTAATGCAACATGTTCTTTACAACTGCCAGGTTGCCTGGATATCACAGATAGGGGAGATCCATACCATAAGTGATGTCAGATTCCAGGTAGGACGAGACAAGGTGGCTCCAATGCTGAATTGAAATAGGTATCTGTTTCAAATACATTTCCATTGCATTTTTTTTTAATCCCAGCCTTTTAAAAAATAAATTTAAAAAAAAGTCTAATGCACATGCACAAAATGGCTGCCACTCTTATCCCCGCCAACCTTCTGGATAAGAGTGGTCACCATTTGTGCATGTGCAAGTCAGCCCGGAGGCCATTTTGCACATGCATATGGCTTCTTCTTAAAAAATAATAATTTAAATCATCTGATGCCCATGCATCAATCAGAACAGGTGAACCATGATCGGGCAGTTCACCCGATTGGAATGGGTGAACTGCCTATCCCAGATTGAAAATCCGAATGTGCGAAATTCCACATTCACCCTTAGTGCCTTACCAGCTGGGGAAAAGATGCACAAGCTTCTTCAGGCAACAGCCTATTTTATCAGATGCTTATGAAACAGACTAGCAAACTAATTCTGCTGTTTGGTCACTAAAAAAATGTTTTCCAGTACTGGAGGGGTTATTTATGGGAAGAAAAAAAATCACACATACATTAATTAAATCAATTAATCAATTCAAATGCCAGGTTTGAGTTTTTAAAAGTGGCTGAGTATCACTGAGATTAGGATTCAGTTAAACCAAATAAAGAAGCTGAACAATATTGGGCAAAATTCCCAAGCCCGAGAGTGATGCACCAACAGCTTCACAGGTGCGCACAAGGCTTTCCTACGTTGTGATTGGCTTCCGGAGCTGCAGCGCTGAGATTCTCCGCTCCTCCTCTACCCCCTCCCTCGCTCTCCTTTGTCTCCCCTGCTCCCCTAACCACCTTCGCCCCTTCTCCCTTATTGCCCCCCATGCCTGGAACTCCCTCCCTGCCCACATCTGCCTTGCCCCCTCCCTCCGCTCCTTCAAATCCCTCCTCAAAACCCACCTCTTCCTCGCCGCCTTTCCTGACGCTTGCTAGAAGTTTCCTCTCAACATTTACTGTCTGCCCTCCCCGCAGACTCCTGCCTAACCGCAACCAAGCCAAGCACGTGCACCTGAGACTTCGCATCCGCTTGAATGTTTTATCCCTTGTCTCTCCGTATGTCCCCTCTCCTTGTCTCCCCACTCCGAGTCTTTTAGATTGTAAGCCGTAGGCAGGGACCACGTCCATCTCATTGTTCTTTAAAGTGCCAGGTACACAGCTGGCGCTATACAAGTGCTAATAAAATAAATAAATAATAATAATAATATTTAAACAAGCACAGCTTGGGAGTGGGTCCATGTCCGCTGAGTGGTACAGGCACGGAGTGCCCATGCACACGGAGTGAATGGGGAGGGGTTCTAGCAGGCGGCTCCCTGGGTGACCACTACGGAAATGCCGGCAGCCTCCACCCACTCCCACCGACCAGCCCCCAAAGCAACTCATACGAGCAGCCATTACCCCTTTAAGAGCTCCCGGTAGGACTGGGGGCAGGACAGGAAGGCAGCAGGGCCATCAACCTGTCCGCTGCCATCCCAGTTCAAATGGGACAGGGACGGGTGGGTGCCTGTCCCCTCACATCATTTCACTTTCCCCCGCACAGTGCAATCCAGCTTTTCCTCCCATGCACTGTGAGTGGCCATGAGTGGGCGCTGCGTGGGTTGCAAGAGCGCACCTCCGGTCACTCCACATTCAGACAAGCTCTCGGGTAGGTGGTTGAGGGGTGACCATGTGTGGTCCCATCTCGTTGAAAAATACCCTCTGAGGGCGGTTGTGATTCAGCTACTGGGACTCGGATGCAATGAAGAGACACAGGAGGGCCATTAAGACAGTAGGGATGTGCGAACGCGGTTCAGAAGTTCAGAATTCGGACCGAACTTGGTTTGTTCGGACGACCGAACCCGAACCCGAACTGACCAAACCGAACTCGATCTGAACGTCGAAATGACCGAACAGTTCAGTCAGTTCGGTTCGCGTTCGGCTGAGTTCGGGTGGCAAAAACGTGTCACTGGAAGATCAAACATGACAGGGAGAGGGAGTCAGCTGAGGAGCAGACTTCCAGGCACCAGAGGTGGAGAGGCTTGGAGTAGCAGCCAGCCTGCCCAACCACCATCCCTTTTCGCCTTTGACCACTGGCTTTGCAGTCTGCAATTGGCCACGGGCTAAGCTGCATGGAGCCAATGGGGCTTGCAGTGAGGCGGGTGCAGCAAGAAACAAAACGGATTGCCTTCCCCCTTCCCAACACCTTCTGAGCTACTCGGTCACTGTTCCTGAACAGCAGGTGTTTCAGAAGGCTCCCTCTCTCCCAGCAGTTTTGTTCTCCTCAATCCAGTGCCATCCTCCTTCTATTTCACTCATCCAACCCATTTACCTTCATATTATCATTTATTTAGATTATATTAGATAGTTTTGGGTGTTATTTTTATGTTTTACCCATGCCTGTGTTCTCTCTCTCCCTACCATCCATTGAATCCATTCATTTCCCTTTTCCTCTTCCTCTATATTCCATCCCTCATTCCCTTCCCGTTTTTTGATTTATTCGAGTAGAATTAGATTGATTTAGGTTTTATTTCAGTTTTTGTACCCCTCCCTGTGTTGTTGTGAGCTGTCTGTGTCCCCCCCCCCCCATCCCTGTGTAATATTGTATATTTATATAGAGAGATTATAGTAGTTAGGTAAGAGTTAGTTAATACTTAGTTAAGTTAGCTTAGTTATAGTTTATAGAGATCAGTGATCCAGTTTTAGAGTGTTTGTAGGACTAGGCGTTAGATATTCCATTATTTAGTTCCATTGGTTTTATAATAGTTAATAGCAGTTTGATTTATAATATATATATATATATATATATATATATATATATATATATAATAGATTAAAAAATTAAAAAATTGTTTTTATAAAATATTTGTGCATTCTTTTGGTGGGAGAAATGAAGAAGGGAGGTAGGAGAGTGCGAGGCCCGTTGGCTGCCCGCAAGTCAGGCAATGAGGCATGTGGCAAAGCTGGCAGGGGCCCGGCCGTGCCAGCAGGCAGAAGCAGAAGCCCATCACCACGCCCCAAGCTGCGCAGGCCTGATTGTGAGTCTTCCTCTCCCAGCACTAGTGGCACTAGTGCTCCCAGTGGCACTAGCAGCCACGGGTTTAGGCATCGCCTCCTGGCAGCGTCCTCCACTGCCACGCTGGGCACTGTAATGTCTGCATTGCAGGCGGCTGAGGCTGTCTCATCTTCTGCTGCAGGTGCAGGTGCCTCAGTGCCTGAAGCTCCTCAGGGGTCACCATTGTCCCCCGACTCCCCCATAATTATAGAGGCAATCCCCCAAAGCAGTCCAGGGCTGAGGATCTCACCCCGGCTGCAAGAGGCAGGGCCCAATCCCTGAGCAATGGAAGAAGGGAGCGTAGCAGCACCAGCAGCACCAGCAGCTATAGGGGGCAGGGGGAGAGTGCTGCTCAGAGTGGGAGCAGCATGGGGAGTCCAGCAGCCTCCGTCACTCTGGGGATGGGGACAGCGATGCAGAGATTTCTCTGGAGGAGGTCTCTGTATCTGGTGCTGCTGAGGTGATGGCTGTCCCTCAACGAGCTGTGTCGCCAGTGCCAACATGTCCTGCCCCTCCCAGGAGTGCGTCACCCGGTGCAGGCCAGAATGCAGGAGGGGCTAAAAAATCATGGGTCTGGGAGCATTTTAAGGTGCAGACAGATGATCCGCGGGAGGTGCAGTGCACTTTGTGCAATAAGGTGGTGAAGCGTGGGCAGGTGCTCACCAACCTGTGGACAAGTGGACAACCGCCATGTCGAGGCACCTGAAATCGTGCCACAGCGCTGCACTGCTAAGCGGGGAGGCAGGGTCAGTGGATCGTAGCGGGTTCCCAACCCAAGCAGCTAGTCATCCGCCTCCTTCATCGGGCAACCGTCCTGCTCCAGCAGCTGCGTCTAGCGGCAGGAGCAGTATCGCTGCTAGGGGGGAGCAGCAGGAGCAGCAGTGTCTTCAGCAGCTTCAGCCCACAATGGAGGAGCTGGGATGGGGGCAGCTGCCAAGACCATCAGCAGCTGGAGGGCGGCTTGGCTTTCAAGAGAAAGCCACGTGCCTGTTGGGTGAGATGATCGCTGTCGATGGCCAGCCCTTCTCCATTGTTGCAGACACCGGGTTTAAGTGGCTGATGGGGTTCCTGGCCCCACAGTTTAAGCTGCCATCCCGCACCACCCTGAGTCGTACGGTGGTACCAGCCCTGTACAGGGCTTTGAAGGAGCAGGTGAAGGAGCAGCTTGAGGGGCTGGGGGTGCCACTGTCCATTTCACCACTGACCTGTGGTCCAGCCGGAATGTCCAGCACACGTACCTGGCAGTCACAGCGCACTGGTGGCAGGACCCAGAGTTGGCATTTGACAGTGGCATGAGGGGTCCTGAAGCAGGGTATAGGTGGGCTGTGCTTCAGGTGGAAGTCATGGACTGCCCCCACACTGCCAGGAACATAGAGGCAGCCCTGAACGCTGTGGTGGGGGAGTGGGTCATGCCAGGTGCACCCTTCACCCTGGGGTGTGTGGTGACCGATAATGCGGCCAATATACTCAAAGCAGTCTGCGATGGGGACTTCACAAGCATCCCTTGTGCCACACACACCCTTCACCTGGTGGTCAAGGTTGCTCTGGGCTTGGGGAAGACACCCTTAGATCCCTGATCCAGCGGGGGAGGGAGCTGGCTGGGTTCTTTAATCACAGCGTGAAGGGTAGCGAACTCCTCAGGGCCAAGCAGGCAGAGCAAGGCCGCCCAGTGCACCAGCTGACGCAGGATGTCTCCACCAGGAGGAATTCCACCTTCCTGATGCTTGAGTGGCTTGTGGAGCAGAAAGCCGCCTTGCATCAGGTGAAATTGGACACACATAGCGGGGCTCCTCCAGGCTTCAGTGGGGCAGAATGGGAGATCCTCTCCCGTATGGTCTTCGTCCTGTGACCGTTCCTGGAAGTGACGGAGACCATCAGCTCCTCCATGGCCAAAATCAGCCAGGTGACCCCTCTGGTCCAGAGTCTCCACCGGAGTCTTGAGGAGATTCTGCAGGGGCAGGATTGTGGGCCTCGGGGCAAGAAGCTTGGGGCTGAGGTGGTTGGGCTGGCACAGAAGCTCAAGACAGGCCTGAAGGCAAGGTTTGACGAGCTCCTGCGGTGGGGGGAATATGTTTGGGGAACAATGCTGGACCCCAGGGCCAAGGGAAGCGTGGCACGCAAGTCATCCATCTATGGCCTCTGGAAGGATGATCTTGTGGGGAGGGTCCGGAAGGCAGAGCGGGCTCTCGAGAGTGCACGGCAGCAGCAGCAGCACGCCCCTGGGGATGGTGGGAGTGGTAGCAGCCGCCCCTTTCAGTCATCAGCGTCTATCCCTGCCTCCAGGCCTAGTGGTAGAAGCAGCAGCAGCAGCACCCCTACTGCCAGCAGCTCCTCCTCTGCGCAGCCCACTCTGAGGGGCATGAGGCCCAGCACAAAGGGGCAGACAGCATGACTGAGGGCAGTGAGGGTGGTGGTGTCCAGGGACAGCTATGAGAGGGAGTATGACAGCACATCAGCAGCAGTCGAGACCTACCTGGACGAGGAGCCGTGCATTTTTCCCAGCAGCGATCCCTGGATCTAGTGGGCTGGCAAGACTGACGTGTGGTCGGTCCTGTCCGAAGTGGCCAGGGGATTATTGTCCTGCCCACCAACCAGTGTCCCCAGCGAGTGGGTGTTCTCTGTGGTGGGGGACATTTGCTCCCCACATCGCCCGAGACTGGGGGCAAAGTTGGTGGAGCAGTTGTTGTTCCTAAAGGTGAACCTTCCGCTGCTGGGATTCCCTGAGCTGCCCCTGGACAAGGAATGATGGTGCAGTGGCACACGCCATCCCATGCCAGGGGAAGTTGGGACAGGGCTCCTCCTCCTCCTCAATCTGGGCTATGGCTACTGCTCCTGTGCTGCTGAGGTGCTGTCCCTCCCTCCCAATGCCTGGCACCCACCCACCCTGCCTCTCTCTCTCTCTCTCTCATACTAGGAGGCCTCGGCTGCCTTCTCTGACTGACCTCATGACGCAGGGTGGCATTGGGAAGCAAACTGTAAGCCTGCCAGTCGGCCTATGGCTACAAGATCTCGGCCCGCCTATGTGACACTGACTGACTCTTGCTCTGTCTAGATGCACACTCTTTGCTAGCCTATCTGAGTGCCCTGCTGCCAATGTCCCAGTCTGCCTACCTTGCTGCCTCCCATGCCACACTGCCTGTCTGCCCACCCGCCCAGCTTGCTGCCAAGTTCAAAGCATGCCTCAGTTCGCCTTCCTGCCTCCCATGCCAAGGTGCCTGTCTACCCACCCACGTTGCCTAGCGCAAAGCCTGACCAAGCCCCCCTGCCCTACTGCCTCTTATGCCACACTGCCTGCCTGCCTGCCTGCCCCCCCACCCAGGTTGCAAAGCTCGAACCCTGCCTCACTCTGTCAGACTGCCACTCATGCCACGCCACCTGACTGCCTGCCCCGGAAACCAATGTCTGCTGATGCTAGTGCCAATGGCCCACAGACCTATATTCTGTTTGGGCAAAGGGTTCTGTACCCTGGCAACCCACTGTCTGTGGGTGGCAATAGCCCTCAGGCCAGGCCTACATGATGTCTGTGGCAAGGGTTCTGTACCCTGGGAACCAATGTCTGCTGGTGCTAGTGCCGATGGCCCCCAGGCCAGATCTATATGCCATCTGTGGCAAGGGTTCTGTACCCTTGCAACCAATGTCTGCTGGTGCCAATGGCCGCCAGGCCAGGCCTATATGCCATCTATGCCAAGGGTTCTGTACCCTGGCAATCAATGTCTGCTGGTGCTAGTGCCAATGCCGCCCATGCTGTCTGTGGCACAGGTTCTGGGGCCCGTCATTCCTCGCACAGAGGCGATGTCATTCCACTGCATCAAGAAACAGCAACTCCACCCCCAGTATCCACTGCCAGGGTTCTGGGGCTAAGTTACAGGCAAGGATGGCTGTGACCAATACCTAGAAGCTTCCACTCTTCCCCCAGAACCCACCATAATGGATCTGGGGCCATCATTCCTCACACTGAGAGACTTCATTCAACCGCACCAACAAACAGCCGTTCCAGCCCCAGGACCCACTGTCAGGGTTCAGGAGCCACGTTACAGACAGGGAGGTCTGTGGCCAATATCCAGAAGCTGCCACTCCATCCCCAGGATCCACCATCATAGGTCTGGGGTCATAATTCCTCACACAGGGCACTGTCATTCCACAGCATCAAGAAACAGCCACTCCAGCCCCAGGACCTGGTGTCAGGTTTCTGGGGTCAAGTTACAGACAGGGAGGGCTGTGGCCAATATCCAGAAGCTGCCACTCCAGCCCCAGGATCCACCGTCATGGGTCTCAGGCCATCATTCCTCGCACATTGCGATATCATTCCACAGCATCAAGAAATAGCCACTCCAGCCCAGGACCCACCACCAGGGTTCTGGGGCCATGTTACAGGTAGGGAGGGCTGTGGCCAATATGTATCTAGAAGCTGCCACTCTATCCCCAGGAGCCAACATCATGGGTCTGGGGCCATCATTCCTCGCACCAAGAGACTTCATTCAACCGCACCAAGAAACAGCCACTCCATCCTCAGGAACCATTGTCAAGGTTCTTGGGGCACGTTACAAACAGGGAGGTCTTTGGCCAATATCCAGAACCTGCCACTCCAGCCCCAGGACCCACATTCATGGGTCTGGGACCATCATTCCTTGCACAGAGGCGATGTCGTTCCACCACATCAAGAAACAGTCACTCCAGCCCCAGGACCCACCGTCAGGGTTCTGGGGCTAAGTTACAGGCAGGGAGGACTGTGTCCAAATTCTAGAAGCTGCCACTCAAGCCCCAGGACCCACCATCATGGGTCTCGGGCCCGTCATTCCTTACACAGAGAGTCAATTTTCAACTGCATCAAGAAACGTGCACTCCAGCCCTGGGACCCATCATCAGGGTTCTGGGTCCATGTTACAGGCAGGGGGAGCTGTGGCCAATATCTAAAAGCTGCCACTCTAGCCCCAGGACCCACCGTCATGGGTCTCGGGCCATCATTCCTCGCACAGAGAGACTTCATTCAACCGCACCAAGAAACAGCCACTCCAGCCCCAGGACCCACCATCAGGGTTCAGGGGACATGTTACAGGCAGGGAGGGCTGTGGCCAATATCCAGAAGCTGCCACTCCAGCCCCAGGACTCAACGTCAAGGGTCTGGGGCCATCATTCTTCGTACAGAATCAATATCGTTCCACCACATCAAGGAACAGCCACTCCAGCCCCAGGACCCACTGTCAGGGTTCTGGAGCCAAGTTACAGGCAGGGAGGACTGTGGTCAACATCTAGAATCTGCCATTCTAGCCCCAGGACCCACCATCATGGGTCTCGGGCCGTCATTCCTCCCACAGAGAGCCAATTTTCAACTGCACCAAGAAACAGCCACTCCAGCCCCAGGACCTGGTGTCAGGGTTCTGGGGTCAAGTTACAGACAGGGATAGTTGTGGCCAATATCCAGAAGCTGCCACTCCAGCCCCAGGATCCACCGTCTGTCTCGGGCCATCATTCCTTGCACATTGCGATATCATTCCACCGCATCAAGAAACAGTCCCTCCAGCCCCAGGACCCACCGTCAGGGTTCTGGGGCCAAATTACAGGCATGGACGGCTGTGGCCAATACCCAGAAGTTGCCACTCCATCCCCAGGACCCACCATCATGGGTCTCTGGTCATCATTCCTCGCACAGAGGCAATGTTATTCCACCGCATAAAGAAACAGCCACTCCAGCCCCAGGACCCACCGTCAGGGTTCTGGGGCCAAGTTACAGGCAGGGAGGGCTGTAGTCAATACCTAGAAGTTGCCACTCTATCCCCAGGACCCAACTTCATGGGTCTGGGGCCATGATTCCTCGTACAGAGGCGATGTCATTCCACTACATCAGGAAACAGCTACTCCAGCCCCAGGACTTGCCGACAGGGTTCTGGGGCCACGTTAAAGGCAGGGAGGACTGCGGCCAATACCTAGGAGCTGCCACTCTAGCCGCAGGACCCACCATCATGGGTCTCGGGCCTCATTCCTCGCACAGAGACCCAATTTTCAACTGCATCAAGAAACAGCCACTCCATCCCCAGGACCCACAATAATGGGTTTGGGGCCATCATTCTTCGCAGAGAGGCGCTGTCATTCCCCCGCATCAAGAAACAGCCACTCCAGCCCAAAGACCCACCGCTAGAGTTCTGGGGCCAAGTTACAGGCAGGGAGGACTGCGGCCAATATCCAAAAGCTGCCACTCCATCCCCAGGACCCACCATCATGGGTATGGGGCCATCATTCCTCGCAGAGAGGCGTTGCTGTTTCCCCGCATCAAGAAACAGCCACTCCAGCCCCAGGACCCACCATCAGGGTTCTGGGGCCAAATTATAGGCAGGGAGGGCTGTGGCCAATACCTAGAAGCTGCCACTCTAGTCCCAGGACCCAACATCATGAGTATGGGGCCATCATTCCTTGCACAGAGGCGCTGTCGTTCCACTGCATCAAGAAACAGCCACTCCAGCCCCAGGACCCACCGTCATGGTTCTGGGGCCACGTTACAGGCAGGGAGGGCTGTGGACAATATCTAGAAGCTGCCACTCTAGCCCCAGGACCCACTGTCATGGGTATCGGGCTGTCATTCCTCGTACAGAGAGCCAATTTTCAACTGCATCAAGAAACAGCCACTCCAGCCCCAAGACCCGCCACCAGGGTTCTGGGGCCATGTTACAGGCAGGGAGTGCTGTGACCAATATCTAGAAGCTGCCACTCTAGCCCCAGGACACACCATCACGGGTCTGGGGCCATCATTTCTTGCACATTGCAATGTCATTCCACCGCATCAAGAAACAGCCACTCCAGCCTCAGGACACGCTGTCAGGGTTCTGAGGCCAAGTTACTGGCATGGAGGGCTGTGGCCAATACCTTGAAGCTGCCACTCTAGCCCCAGGATCCACCGTCATGGGCCTGGGGACATCATTCCTCGCACATTGCGATGTCATTCCACAGCATCAAGAAACAACCACTCCATCCCCAGGATCCACCATCAGGGTTCTAAGGCCAAGTGACCAGCAGGGAGGGCTGTGGCCAATACCTGGAAGCTGCCACTCCAGCCCCAGGACCGACCCTCTGGGTTCTTGTGCCCTGTCATTCTGCTCATGAGGCGCTGTCATTCCACCTTTTGTTTACACAACCTGATGTTCATGGAGAGAGAGAGAGAAAGTCTCCCCACTGCATCCCACCCATGCTGTCACCAGCAGTCTATGGCCAGAGAGAGAGAGAGACACAGTGGCTTCCCGCTAGAACAAGAGAGATGGGGGTTATAGGGGGAGTGGTAGGTGTATCTAGCTACCCTGGCTGCTACCTGCCAGAACCAGGAAGAACTCCCATCTGTGCTCATGCACCCAATGCCCATTGCCCACATCCAGCACGCAACAAACCTATAATGAGATGGAATATAACACAACATATTATATGCGCCTGCCTGCCTGCCTGCCTGCCTGTGTGTGTTCCTGTACCTGTTGCTACCACCTATTGTATGATTGAATGAAGCGTGCCCCATAGGCTTTAGGCTGTCATTCCACTATCCGTGAATCAGTCATGCCCGCCCATCCCAGGAACCATCAACTAGATTCTGGGACCATCATTCCAGTCACTGGGGTTGCAGTCCATTCCACTGCATCCAGAAGCCCGGTGCCCGCATGCCAGCCTGACACCACCACCCCCAAAGCCTACTCCTCCACACCCACCCATGGATGCCCACTGAAGCTGCTGTAAATAAAAGCCCCTCCAACCACCAGCTCCTGCCGCCTGNGATCCCACCCATGCTGTCACCTGCACTATATGGCCAGAGAGAGAAAGAGAGAGAGAGAGGTTCCCACCTAGAATGAGAGGGATGGAGGTTGGAGGGGAAGAGGTAGGTGTAGCCCTATCCAGCTACCCTGGCTGCCACCTGCCAGAACCAGGAAGAACTCCCTTCTGTGCTCATGCGCTCAGTGCCCATTGCCCACATCCAGCATGGCGCAAACCTACCATAATGAGATGGAATATAACACTACGTACTATATGTGCCTGTCTGCCTGCCTGTGTGCATTCCTTTACCTGCCGCTATCACGGCATTCAATCGCATGATTGAATGAAGTGTGCCCGAATGACAGGCTTTAGCCTGTCATTCCACTATCCATGAATCAGTCATGCCCGCCCTTCCCAGGAGCCATCAACTAGATTCTGGGACCATCATTACAGTCACTGGGGGCTGCATTCCATTCCACTGCATCCAGAAGCCCAGTGCCAGCATGCCAGCCTGCCCGCCCCCCCCAAACAGGCTACAGCCTACTCCTCTGCACCCACCCGTGGATGCCTGCTGAAGCTGCTTGAAATAAAAGCCCCTTTGACCACCAGCTCCCGCCGCCTGCTTCCCGGCCCGCTGCCAAGGAGCCTTTCTCTCTTTCTCTCTGTCACACCCACCCACACAAACACAAGCCCTGCACTTCCTGGGGGGCTGTCTGCAAGTTGAGACCCTGCTGCTGGCACAGCATCTTTGGGTTAATAACTACGCTACATGGGGTGACACGTGCTGCTGGAAGGGATCGACAAGCTGTATCAGATTCTGCAACCTGCCAGCCAGAACTTCAACACACAGGGATAAAAGTTTGGACAGGTCAAATGAAGCTCGTTACAAGAAATACAACAACTTTTATTAAAACTATTTAAATAACCACAAAACAACAACAACAATATTCTGAAACCAAAAGCAAACATTCAAAGGAAGCTTATAAATTAAACTATGAGTCTCCTGGCCTGTCCCCCGGGACTTGGGGGAAAGGCAACAGCCATTGGGGCGCAGCACAGGGCTGAGGGCCGGCCACCCAGGACTCTTCCAGCTCATAGCCGTGGGAGACGGCAAACGCCATGACCCCTTGCACGTCCCGATGCCACCTGGAGATCGCCTGGTGGTACATTTCCAGGCATTCCACCTTGGCAGAGACGTACTGGTCGTATGCCTCCACCTTCTTCCTCTCCACCTGGGCTACCTGGAACTGCTCCACCAGGCGGTTCTCCATGGTGGTGGCTGCTGTCACCTGCAGGTTGGCCACAAAGTCCCGGGTGGGCCTCTCCAGTTCAGCCCGAAAGGCCTTGGCCTCAGTATTCTCCCGGGGCCCGGAGGTCTCCAGATTGGGGCTGGAGGAGGGTGTCACAGAGAAACATAGGGTCACACACGTGTAACACGGGACTACATGTAGACTACAAGTCTGGTAAACATGTAATGCCAAAGGTTCCCCATGTATGTAAGGTTACAGTT
>QEPC01001076.1:12312-26874 GCA_003113815.1 Sphenodon punctatus | reverse complement strand
GAGAGAGAGAGAGAGAGAGAGAGAGAGAGAGAGAGTCTCCCCACTGCTAGAAGGAGAGACAAACACCCATCCATGCCGTCACCTGTATTATATGGCCAGAGAGGGAGAGAGAGAGAGAGAGAGGCTCTCCGCTAGAACGAGAGAGATGGGGTGGAGGGGAGACCAGCTCAAGCTGCCACCTGCCAGAACCAGGAAGAACTCCCATCTGTGCCCGATTCCCACATCCAGTAGCAGCAAAAGCGTACCAGAATGAGATGGAATATAACAAAACGTGGAACGTATTATGTGCCTGCCTTTGTGTGTTCCTACCTATACCTACCTATCGCATGATTGAATGAAGTGTGCCCAACCATGCACTAATTCTAGGGACATCATTCAACTCCCATAGGCTTTAGGCTGTCATTCCACTGTACCTGAAGCAGTCATGCCCGCCTGTTCCAGGAACCATCAACGAGATTCTCGGACCAAGGGGGGGTTGTCATTCCATTCTGGGTGCTGCCGCTGCTCGTGCCTGACTGGCCAGCGTCCACCGGTGCCCGCCTGCAAGACTGCCCCCCTCCAGCCTACTCCTCCACACACATCCGTGGACACCCACTGCCAAAAGAGCCTGTCTCTGTTTCTCTCTGGCACACCCACATAGACACAAGCCCTGTCCCTCCTGGAGGGCGTTCTGTCTGCAACTTGAGACCCTTTTGCTGGCACATCTTTGGGTTAACACCTTACTACGCTACATGTGGTGCGAAGTGCTGCTGGTAGTGATCGACAAGCTGTATAAGATTCTGCCACCTGCCAGACAGAACTGCAGCACAGAGGGATAAAAGATTGGACACAGGTCAACCAAAGCTTCTAACAATAACAACAAATATAACTTTTATTAACAAAACAACAACAAGAAGAACAACAACAACATTATAAAACAAAAACAAAACATTTTAAATGAGAAAGGAAACTTAGCTATCTATTAGTCTTTGGGCCTGCCCTCCGAAAGTTGGGGGAAAGGCAGAAGGGGTGCATGGGAGCTAAGGGTAGGGGGGCATCACACACACTGGCATTTCATAGCCGTGCTCGATGGCATAGTCGACAACCCCTGCCATGGCCACCTGCCAGGTCGCGAGCAACTGGCAGAAGAGTTCCAGGTCGGCCATCTTTGTGGAGACGTACTTTGAGACGCACTGGGCCTATGTCTCCACCTTCTGTTCCTGCACCTCGACTGCCTGGAACCGTTCCACAAGTCGCTTCTCCATGGTGGCTGCTTGCTGCTGTAGGACAGTCATAAAGTCCCGGGTGGGCCTCTCCACCTCTGCCCAAAAGGCCATTGCCACTGCAGACACAGACGGGGACTCCACATCAGAGCTGGAGGAGGGGGAAGGGCTTACATGGCATCACTTCTGGCGTTCCTTCCCCCCCTTCTGGTGCTGGTGCTCCACGGCCATGCCAGAGTCCTGCTGCCTAATCACCTTCTCCCTGTGGAGATTTTCAGTATGGGAAATTAGCCCTGATGTGGTCCCCTCTCTCTGCCTCCTGAATCTTTTCTAGCAGATCTAAAGAGCATTAAAAGATAGGAACATAAAAAGTGCCATACTGTGTCAGACCAATGGTCTGTGAAAAGCCCTGCCTGCATTCTGTCTCCACAAGTGGGAGGGTGGTCAATCTCTCTCTGCAGGGGACTTTCTAACAGGTCATAGGGCAACAATCCAATCCATTCCCTGTTGTTCCAGCCCCCGTGCCTTACCTTGCAGATGGCATATTTTTCGTGCTTCTCAAACCACCTCCAGACATTTGACTTTTTCCGCCCACTGTCTGGGGGTGGCACTGGTGACCTCTGCCTCATTGTCCTGTGCAGGGTAGCACCAGCGCTGGCATCCAATTCCTCTCTGAAACAGGAACACATAAACAACACCTAAGTAATATCATGCATTTGTGGGGGTGCTGCTTGTGCTTGACTGCTGGAAGAGCCCCCCACACTACAGTACCCTCTCTCTCTGTTGCAGACATCCACTGCCACCCGCTGATGCCCCACTGTTTGTGCCTGACTCATGCCCACCACCCACGCACCCAGCTGCACGCCAGTTAACTCGCTGGAATGGATAGTATTCTTCTTGTCCTCAAAGTAAAAAAAAGTTTACAAACCTGGCAGGAGTGGCAGCCCCTCCTGTGCCTGCCGGCTCTTGCTCTTCCTCCACCGCCGAAGGTCCAGCAGCAGCAGCAGGAAACTCTTCCTCCACCACCTTGGCCTTCCCCCAGGCCCGGCATTTAATGGTCACCTTCTTCATTTTTTTTTAAATAAGCACACTCGCCAACACCAACGGTCACCCACCAACACTCTCCAACCAGACAAACCAACAGTCAAACAGAAACCCAACACACAGTCCAACACAAACACAGCCAAAACACACCAAACATCCAGCCAGCCACAACACACACACACTCTCGCCACACAGCTCCGCATGCACTCAAATTTCTGGTTTCCGGTTTCCAACGCGATCACGGGATCACGTGATACCTATTTCCGAATGACGAAACCGAACCAAACACCACCGAACCGAATGACTGAACCCAAACTTGGCAGCCAGACCGAACAGCCAGACCGAACCAAACGACCGAACCTGAACCGNGAGAGAGAGAGAGAGAGAGAGAGAGAGAGAGAGAGTCTCCCCACTGCTAGAAGGAGAGACAAACACCCATCCATGCCGTCACCTGTATTATATGGCCAGAGAGGGAGAGAGAGAGAGAGAGAGGCTCTCCGCTAGAACGAGAGAGATGGGGTGGAGGGGAGACCAGCTCAAGCTGCCACCTGCCAGAACCAGGAAGAACTCCCATCTGTGCCCGATTCCCACATCCAGTAGCAGCAAAAGCGTACCAGAATGAGATGGAATATAACAAAACGTGGAACGTATTATGTGCCTGCCTTTGTGTGTTCCTACCTATACCTACCTATCGCATGATTGAATGAAGTGTGCCCAACCATGCACTAATTCTAGGGACATCATTCAACTCCCATAGGCTTTAGGCTGTCATTCCACTGTACCTGAAGCAGTCATGCCCGCCTGTTCCAGGAACCATCAACGAGATTCTCGGACCAAGGGGGGGTTGTCATTCCATTCTGGGTGCTGCCGCTGCTCGTGCCTGACTGGCCAGCGTCCACCGGTGCCCGCCTGCAAGACTGCCCCCCTCCAGCCTACTCCTCCACACACATCCGTGGACACCCACTGCCAAAAGAGCCTGTCTCTGTTTCTCTCTGGCACACCCACATAGACACAAGCCCTGTCCCTCCTGGAGGGCGTTCTGTCTGCAACTTGAGACCCTTTTGCTGGCACATCTTTGGGTTAACACCTTACTACGCTACATGTGGTGCGAAGTGCTGCTGGTAGTGATCGACAAGCTGTATAAGATTCTGCCACCTGCCAGACAGAACTGCAGCACAGAGGGATAAAAGATTGGACACAGGTCAACCAAAGCTTCTAACAATAACAACAAATATAACTTTTATTAACAAAACAACAACAAGAAGAACAACAACAACATTATAAAACAAAAACAAAACATTTTAAATGAGAAAGGAAACTTAGCTATCTATTAGTCTTTGGGCCTGCCCTCCGAAAGTTGGGGGAAAGGCAGAAGGGGTGCATGGGAGCTAAGGGTAGGGGGGCATCACACACACTGGCATTTCATAGCCGTGCTCGATGGCATAGTCGACAACCCCTGCCATGGCCACCTGCCAGGTCGCGAGCAACTGGCAGAAGAGTTCCAGGTCGGCCATCTTTGTGGAGACGTACTTTGAGACGCACTGGGCCTATGTCTCCACCTTCTGTTCCTGCACCTCGACTGCCTGGAACCGTTCCACAAGTCGCTTCTCCATGGTGGCTGCTTGCTGCTGTAGGACAGTCATAAAGTCCCGGGTGGGCCTCTCCACCTCTGCCCAAAAGGCCATTGCCACTGCAGACACAGACGGGGACTCCACATCAGAGCTGGAGGAGGGGGAAGGGCTTACATGGCATCACTTCTGGCGTTCCTTCCCCCCCTTCTGGTGCTGGTGCTCCACGGCCATGCCAGAGTCCTGCTGCCTAATCACCTTCTCCCTGTGGAGATTTTCAGTATGGGAAATTAGCCCTGATGTGGTCCCCTCTCTCTGCCTCCTGAATCTTTTCTAGCAGATCTAAAGAGCATTAAAAGATAGGAACATAAAAAGTGCCATACTGTGTCAGACCAATGGTCTGTGAAAAGCCCTGCCTGCATTCTGTCTCCACAAGTGGGAGGGTGGTCAATCTCTCTCTGCAGGGGACTTTCTAACAGGTCATAGGGCAACAATCCAATCCATTCCCTGTTGTTCCAGCCCCCGTGCCTTACCTTGCAGATGGCATATTTTTCGTGCTTCTCAAACCACCTCCAGACATTGGACATTATCCGCCCACTGTCTGGGGGTGGCACTGGTGACCTCTGCCTCATTGTCCTGTGCAGGGTAGCACCAGCGCTGGCATCCAATTCCTCTCTGAAACAGGAACACATAAACAACACCTAAGTAATATCATGCATTTATGATGATGCCTCTAGTCCTCCCTCCTTGGAGTGCTAGGGATGGCAATGGGAGATGGTGACCCTGGCTGGCACATGCAAATCCTGCCCTCCTTGGGGTGCTAGGGGATGCTAGAGATAGCAAATGGAGAGACCCTGACTGGCACATGCAAATCCTGCCCTTATTCGGGGGTGTTAGGTAGCGATGGAAACTAGAGAGTGGAGACCCTTGCTAGGGATGGCTGGCAGGCACATGTTTGGGTGGGGGTGCTGCTTGTGCTTGACTGCTGGAAGAGCCCCCCACACTACAGTACCCTCTCTCTCTGTTGCAGACATCCACTGCCACCCGCTGATGCCCCACTGTTTGTGCCTGACTCATGCCCACCACCCACGCACCCAGCTGCACGCCAGTTAACTCGCTGGAATGGATAGTATTCTTCTTGTCCTCAAAGTAAAAAAAAGTTTACAAACCTGGCAGGAGTGGCAGCCCCTCCTGTGCCTGCCGGCTCTTGCTCTTCCTCCACCGCCGAAGGTCCAGCAGCAGCAGCAGGAAACTCTTCCTCCACCACCTTGGCCTTCCCCCAGGCCCGGCATTTAATGGTCACCTTCTTCATTTTTTTTTAAATAAGCACACTCGCCAACACCAACGGTCACCCACCAACACTCTCCAACCAGACAAACCAACAGTCAAACAGAAACCCAACACACAGTCCAACACAAACACAGCCAAAACACACCAAACATCCAGCCAGCCACAACACACACACACTCTCGCCACACAGCTCCGCATGCACTCAAATTTCTGGTTTCCGGTTTCCAACGCGATCACGGGATCACGTGATACCTATTTCCGAATGACGAAACCGAACCAAACACCACCGAACCGAATGACTGAACCCAAACTTGGCAGCCAGACCGAACAGCCAGACCGAACCAAACGACCGAACCTGAACCGCAATCTGTTCACACATCCCTAGAAGGTCCCAGAATGGTGATGGATGATTGGTTGTTATCTCCTCAGGACTTCCCCTGTGGAATCCTTCAGGGTTCCATTCTGTCTCCCCCTCCTGTTCAACCTTTATATGAATCTGTTGGGCAAGGTCATTTGGAAGTTTGGGGTGAAGTGTCATCAATATGCTGGTGACAACCAACCCTACCTCTTTTTCATCCAAATCAGTTCCTTCAGTCTCGGTGCTTACCCAATCTCTGGCTGCTCTCAGGGACTGGATGAAGGTGAGACGGTCTAAGATAAATCCAAAGACTGAAGTGATGGTGGTTGGCTGATCCTGTGACCTGGAAGGGATTGGAACTCCTCTTATTGATGATGTTCGGTCCCCTTTCATCATCAGGTTGGCAGCCTTGGATTGCTTCTGGAACCCTCTGGATTGTCAAGTTGCAGTGGTGGCCAGGAGCGCTTTTCACCAACTCCATCTGATGAGGAGGCTGCGGCCTTTTCCTTCTGATTCAGATCTGGCCACTGACATCCATGCTTTTGTCACCTTGGGGCTAGATTACTGCAACCTGCTCTACAAGGGGATTGTTGACGACTGTTCAGAAGTTCAGAAGTCTGCACTGTCCGCCTATGGCTTTGGGCACAATTCAAGGTGCTGGTTTTGACCTTTAAAGCCCTAGACGGTCAGGGCCCCAAATCCTGTCCTTTCATGTCCCATTGCAGCACCAGCGTTTGCCTGGGAGCACTCTCCTGTCGGATCCATAAGATCATGAGAAGTACATACTGAGTCAGATCAATGGTTCATCAAGCCCAACATCCTGTCCTCTGACAGTGACAAATCTTGATCTCATGAGAGAAGAACCAACATTCGCAATGGGCAATCCATTTCCTGTTGTTCACTCCCAGTTCCCGACAGCAAGAAGTTCATCCTGCAAGCTATTTAGTTAATAGCCATTAATGGACCTACTCTCTAAGAACGTATCCAGTCCTTTTTAAAACCCAGCTCTACTACTGGCCTTGACAACGTTCTCTGGCAACAAATTCCATAAGTTAATTATGCATTGAATGAAAAAGTACTTCCTTTTATTTGCTTTAAATCTGCCGGCAGCCAGTTTCATGGAGTGTCCCCTAGTTCTAGTACTATTTGAGAGGGTAATAAACGTTCCCTATCTACTCATTCCACACCACTCAAGATTTTATAAACCTCTATCATGTCCCTTCTCAGTCTTCTCTTCTCTAAGCTGAAGAGACCCAGCTTGTCAAGCCACTCTTTGTACGGAAGCCATTCAATACCCTTTATCATTCTCATTGCCCTTCCCTGGACCTTTTCTAGTTCAGCTATGCCTTATTTGAGATGGGGTGACGAGAACTGCACACAATATTCCAGCTACGGTTGCACCATTGATTTGTATAGCGGCATTATGACATCTTCAGATTTATTCTCTATCCCTTTGCGAATAACTCCTAACATACTGTTTGATTTTTTGAATGCTGCTGCAGACTGGGCTGAGGATTTCAGTGTATTGTCCACAATCACTCCCAGATCCTTTTCCAGAGTGGTAACTCCTAGCTTAGTACCCAGCATTATGTACTCATAGTTTGGGTACTCACTATCAGCATTGTGTACTCATCTGTCAGTCTTGATGGCAAGGGCTCAAAGGAAGACGTTCTTGGTTGCTGCCCCAATGCTATGAAACTCCATTCTTGTGGAGATTCTTTTCAGTACAAACCTGAGTGTCTTCCGGAGGTGGTGGTAGACTTTTCTCTTTGAAAAAGAATTTGGTGGGTGGGGATGGGGTGGGTGGTTTGGGGTAGGGTTGCAAGGGAGGGTTGGCTGTGGGGAATTGGGAGGTGGTATTGGATGGGTTATTTATTTATTTATAATTATATTTGTATGCCGTCCACTTCTGCTACAAGCATCTTGGGGGAAGCTAACAACATTTTAAAACATATCATAATATTCATTAAAATTGACATTTTAAACCCCACATTAAAATAACCCAACACTAAAATAATAAAACCTCATGCTAGCCCAGCCCATCCATCCCATCTCTCTCAGCAAAGGCCCGATGGAACAGGCAGGTCTTACATGGTCTACGGAAAGAGGGGAGGTTAACGGACAGGCGGACGTCCAATGAGAGGGAGTTTCACAGTCGCGGTTCGGGCACCGAGAACACCCTCCTCATGGTCGACACCCAGGAAACCTGGGGGACCTCAAGGAGGGTGCCCCCAACTGACAACAGAGGCCGATCCAAGATCCAGAGGGTGAGGCGGTCCTGCAGGTAGGTGGGGCCCAGACCATTTAGGGCTTTAAATGTCAAAACCAACACCTTGAGTTGGCCCCAGAAGACTATTGACAGCTAGTGCAGAGAGTGGAGCACTGGAGTTATGTGCTTGCATTGGCACGTCCCCTTCAGCAGATGAACCGTCACATTCTGCACCAGCTGCAGTCTCCAGACCATCACCAAGGGAAGCCCCACATAGAGCGTGTTGCAGTAGTCTAGTCTTGAGGTAATAAAAACATGGATGATTGTGGCCAGGTCCGAGTCCGAGACATACAGCTTAAGCTGACGTACCAGATGTAGTTGGCAAAATGCACCATTCACCACAGCCGCCACCTGGACGTCCAGGTGGAGCTACAGATCTAGGAGCACCCACAGACTATGGAGGGAGGATACCAGGGGAGGACGGGACCCCATCACTCCCTCAGCTTTCCCCACAACCATCACCTCCATCTTGTCGGGATTTAACTTCAAGCAACTCATCACCTCCATCTTGTCGGGATTTAACTTCAAGCAGCTCATCCTCATCCAGTCCCCCCACAGCTGACAAACACCGGGTAATCACCGAGAGTGCCGGACCTGGGTCTGATGAAAAAGAGAGATATAACTGGGTGTCATCAGCCTATTGATGACATCTTACACCAAACTCTCTGACATCCTCCCCCAGAGGCTGCATATACACACTGAACAGGAGAGGGGATAAGATGGAACCCTGCGGAACTCCACACATGAGGCCCCGGGGAGAAGATGAATAATCACCCAGCACCACATGCGGAGTTCTCCTGGCCAGGAAAGAACGGAACCATTCAAGAAACGTCCCGCTCATCCCTGCCTGGTCCCGTAGCTGAGTCACCAACAACTCATGATCAATGGTATCAAATGCAGCCAAAGAGATCTAACAAAATCAACAGGGTCGAATGACCCTGGTCCAACTCTCGGAAGAGGGCATTGACCAAGGCCACAAGCGCAGTCTCCGTGCCATAACCCAGGACAAAAGCCAGACTGCGAGGGATCAAGGTTAGGTGGCAGGTTGTGGGAGGGTATTAAGGGTATTTTTGTATGAGTTTTCTTTTTCTATCCCAGAAGCCACTTTGACCATTAGTACAAGTAGGGTGGAGACGTACCTCTCAAGCGTTCCTGATTTTCCAGGACATCCCTACTTTAAAATCCATGATTTGACCCATTGATGGCTTGCAAATTGCTGTCTTTTACACCTCCACTCCTGGAGACTCTGCAGCTGGTTTCCACAACAGCCAAACAGATAACAAAAGAGGGGTTAACTCAGGGATGTCCTGGAAAATCCAGGACACTTGAGAGAAGTGGACGGAGACAAGAGCAAGTGTTACCCTTCTGCAGGGAAGAACTGTCCTTTCAGAAGCACTTGCTTGTGTTTGTTGGTACTTCGTCACTCTCTGGTGATTCCGCACGTCTGCCATTGTTGTTATCAGTGCCTGTGATTTTCCATAATTTCCCATCAATTCTGTCACTTTCTGGCATTTTGGGGGACTTTTATGGCAACTTCTGGCAGTTCCCCAGCACAGAGAGCTTGGGATCAGCCCTGTAGCAGCTCTATTCCACTCACAAAAAAGTTGATTATAACTAAGGCTCCATGTCCCCATAGCCTTGGGGTGCTCATACTGGTGCAAAAGCCTAGCTGCCCCTCATTCCCACCCGCAACCCCTGTCTCCCAGCCCTGGGCTCCCCACAGCTCTGCCGCTGCCCCCTCCATTCCCAAGATTCATTGTTGCCTCCAACCTGCAGAGGAAGAGAATTGGGACTTAAAGTTCTAGTCAAAGTGTGGGGGTATGGAACCTAAGCTTGAATCAAACACAGTATGTAGGACTGTACGCCTTTACTGCTTACATGGCTCGTAAGCTAAGGCATGACCCTTAACTTGCAATTTCCATTCCTTTTTATAGTGTGATTCAATTTTCAAGAGCCTTAACTTTTATTGTAAATGGGGAAATTTCTGATTATGGAATTTTCTAGTTTTTTTAAAAATTGCAGTATAGAAAATTCCTCCTGCTGGTGCAGTAGAATGTTGAGCAGCATAACAGTAAAATTTCAGATTTTGATTAAGACTCACATATACTGAAGTGTGGCTGGCCCATGGGAACTCACCTGGCCAGCAGTGGAATGGCTCTAGCAGCAGAGCCCGAAGCAGCCTGCAGTTATCGGACAATACTCGTGGAGGAAAGCCCTGAAGTGCCGGAGCCACTCCACCACCAGCCAGGTAAGTTGTTGGGCTTAAGACTTGGGAAGGGAGGGAGGGAGGCAACCCCACGCACCCAACCCAGACCGGGGGGAGGGGGGAGGGAGGAGGGCCAGGGGGAGAATTGGAGGACTGGAGGCCGAATGTGGGCATGGATCCATTGTTTCTCAGAACGGATCTGTCCCACTTTAAACACGCATAAAAATTCGAAATGGGCATGTAACCCATGTTCATCTCACATAGTGCTGTTTTCTCATGAGATTGAATATCACAAGAAAATGGAGAACGTGGAAAAGGAGCTTCAGATCCAGCTGATCAAACACAGATTAAAACAAACCCACATGACTACACCACACCACCATAAAATCAGGAAAAGGAACTCAGACCCAGGGGCCAAACACAGCCCTAACCAAGGTTTTATGGGGACCCTTTTCAGTTACTAGATTTGGGGTTGGATGTCACACCAAAGCACTGAAAAAGCAAACATATCAAATAACCCTTTGACACAGCAGTGACAACTCCGTTGTGTTCTGATCAATAACCAAAATGATTTTTGTTCCTAGATTTATTTTCTAAAAAGCTGACTCTCCTCTCTTGATTTACTCAACAAATGAATTATACAAGTACAAAATCCACAGTCACTTATTAATTCCTTCATCTCGTACCTCTTACTCAGGGGTTGAGAAACTTTCTCTCCCATGATAACTACGGGCTCTGTAGGCTGGATAGGAGTTTGGCCCAGGGGTGCTTAAGGAGTGCTCAGGCTCAGGGAAGGGAAAGAGATGATCCAGACCATGGATCTATCCTTGAGCACATGCCCTCATCTCTGCTTCCTCCCCATGTTCATTCTCTCAGTGCTTCACAGTAGGGACTGGAGCCACGGGCCAGATCCAGGGATTGGAAAGGGGCCAAATAATAATTTTAAAAAAGCTGTTGGCTAGATTTGGTCCGTGGGCTAGAGCATGGGTGTTTCTAGGTGAGACTGGTCCCCCTGCTGGGGAAATCCTCTCCACTGTGCACATGCAAGTGGATCCCGCAGGCTCAAGGACCCTGGTGCAGCTGAACCTGCTGCAGCACTTATAGCTCCGCCCCTGGCTAGAGGTTCCCCGCCCCTGCTGCTCATGCCCATCACAGTGAAGATCTTGGCCAGACTCCTGGGAACAGGCCTAGGAATGTAAATATCTTGGATGGTCGCAGCGTTTGGAGAGCATCTTCCTTCAGCCTCTCTGTAAGGTTGCTGACTAATTTCCGTCTTGGGTATTTGCAATGGGCAGGAGGAGTGAGCGTGCAGTGGTACTGCTGGTCAGCTGGCATCAGCGCCTGCTCCGACTGTGGCCAAGGGGAGACAGGAGTGGACGACCGGAGTGGACTGGCGTGGTGCTGGCAGACTAGGAGTATGCTGCAGATGCCATGACAAGAATGTCTTGTTGCCAAGCAGCTGTTCGGCAGTGGCAGAAGCCCCACTCTTTTCTAAGCTGCTGCTGGGTGTGGGTTGCTCGTACATGACTTTGACTACGTGGGAGCCAAAAATAGGTAGATGCACTCATTTTCTAAGAAAAGCTGACTTGGCTCTAGTAGGCAGCAGATCTGTGTTTGTGTGAACAGGTTTAGATTCGGTAAGTGGCTAATAGAGTATGGAAAGCAGTGTTGGAAGTAGGAAGTTAGGGCCCTATGCAAAATGGTCTTGTGGGACCCTCAATGGAAAAATGTTTGATGGACAAACACCGAGTCCCTCAATTGAAACATAACCTCCCGTTCAGCGGCTAGGACGGACTTCATGCATTGAAGGTGTGCATGCTAAGCACATGATGATCTTATTCTTTCATGGGCCCTTGTGTTGGGGGTGGTCCTTCAGAATTGCTGTGGACCTTCTCCAGCCGGGGCTCCCTGCCTACACGTTTGAGAATTTGTACTGAATTAACGATACTTACATCGGTGCTTCTCATACTCATGTTACAATTTCAAGTTTATTCCTGGACCCCATATATTGAAGCCCCCTGTGGGATGCCCTGACACAGGGGGACCAGTACGGTTGCACAGTCTGTGGTATTCCAGATCTGTCCCTGAGAGAAAGTCCCTTTCTCTGTACTGCTTGCTTTACAGATTACCTTCATAATGGTTCAAAGTCATTATGGCATCGCTCTGGACAGCCATGCAAGTCTGGCACAATTGTTTTTCTTATCACAAACGTTATATATGAAAAATGTGTTTGCTCCATCAGGTGGCTGCCACAAGCAAAGGTGTGTGGTCTGCTGCAACACGGTGTCCTAAGTCTCTGATTTTCACTGACTTCTAGGTACTCAGTGGCTCTCAGCATCAGCCTCTCTAGTGTTACTGGAGCTCATCCCTGCAGTAAAATAACGGGCTAATGACTGAGTCTGCAATCCAGAAACCACTTACTCTGGAGTAGACCCATTGAAGCCCTTGACTACTCTGGAGTAAGTGGTTTATGAACCGTGCCCTGAGGCTGCAGTCCTGAAAGTGCCTACTCCTAAGTGGTCCTATTGGCTTGTGACAGGCCTTAACTTCCAATTTTCTCTCTGTTTATCTGATACTTACTGGGTATATTTTCAATCCTCTTAAGAAGGTTCTAATTAGGGTTGACCTCTGAGATTAACGAGGTGGGAAGCTTAAGCCTATGAGATGCCTGCTACTTCACAACTGCTAGTGACTTAAGTTATATTAAACGTCTCACAGTACACACACAAATACAGCACACATACAGCACACACACACTCTCCCCCCACAGAGACACACACAGCACAGCACACACACAACACATGCTCTCCCCCCACAGAGATACACACAGCACACATACAGCACACACTCTCCCCCTACAGAGACACACACAGCACACGCTCTCCCCCCACAGACACACACACACACAGCACAACACACATACAGCACACACTCTCCCCCTACAGAGACACACACAGCACACGTTCTCCCCCCACAGACACACACACACACAGCACAACACACATACAGCACACACTCTCCCCCTACAGAGACACACACAGCACACGTTCTCCCCCCACAGACACACACACACACAGCACAACACACATACAGCACACACTCTCCCCCTACAGAGACACACACAGCACACGTTCTCCCCCCACAGACACACACACACACAGCACAACACACATACAGCACACACTCTCCCCCTACAGAGACACACACAGCACACGTTCTCCCCCCACAGACACACACACACACAGCACAACACACATACAGCACACACTCTCCCCCTACAGAGACACACACAGCACACGTTCTCCCCCCACAGACACACACACACACAGCACAACACACATACAGCACACACTCTCCCCCTACAGAGACACACACAGCACACGTTCTCCCCCCACAGACACACACACACACAGCACAACACACATACAGCACACACTCTCCCCCTACAGAGACACACACAGCACACGTTCTCCCCCCACAGACACACACACACACAGCACAGCACACATACAGCACACACTCTCCCCCTACAGAGACACACACAGCACAGCACACACAACACACACTCTTCCCCCTCACACACAGCATAGCACACAGATAAGCACATTCTCTCCCCTCCCCCCACAAAAACTCAGAGAAAAGCTAGGCAAGATCCTATGGCTAGAAAATCTAAAGGAGAAAGGAGTTCAAGATGGGTGGGAGTTTCTGAAAATGAGATACTGAATGTACAATCTCAAACAATTCCAATGAGAAAGAAAAATGGGAGTCATCGAAAGAAACCAGTATGGCTGCACAAGGAGCTTTCTGATGAGCTGAGAACTAAAAAGGACATGAATAAGAAATGAATGGAGGGATAAATTACCAAGGACGAGTACAGACGAGTAGCCCAAATCTGCAGGGAGGGTGTGTCACGGACAAAAGATGTGTTGTGCGATGGTAAAAAAATTGACCACACACTCTGTTTCTTGATACACGGGTAGGAGAGTTGAACAATCTCTGTTCTTTTGGCTTCTGTTTCTGAGTGTGTTGCTTTCAGAGGGCGTTTTAGGTTGGATTCCTGCTGCCTATTGTGCTTCCAGGAATTCCAGTTGGAGCTTTTTTCTTTCTCATTTTCCTGTCTCTCTTTTTCTTTTTCCTGTCTCTCTTTCTCTTCCCTCTCTTTCTCTTTTTCTTCCTGTTTCAGTTTTTCTAGTGTGAGCTTTATGTCTTTCTCACTCTCTCTGGTTTCTCGAGTTCTAACTTTTGGCATTCCAGTTCCATCTTTTGCCTTTCTAGTTTCTGTTCCCACTGATGCTTTTTGAACTACAGGAACTCTCTGCTGATAGTTTGCATCCCATCCTCGTCTTCAGAGGAATCACTCTCTGCCCTTTCGTGTAAGGCAGCTGCCTCCCAGAAAGTCTGTCTCTGGGAGAGACAGAGAGTCTGTCTCATCTGGTCTGTAGTAAGTTCAGATGGGTCTATCCCCCTTTTGTTGCATTCCTCCACAAACTGTTCTTTTTTCATGTTCTTTAGTCCTTTGATTGTAGGGGCCATTTTTGTGCACTTTCCTTTTTCTGTCCCTACCTGCGAAATCAAGACTAAAATAACAAACTGCCACTCTGTTCCAAGATTTGCTTATTTTCTCT